>JAOTQH010176798.1:0-14877 GCA_025631255.1 Cornus kousa
CTTGTATAGCCTAAACCTTCTCCAACTATAAGTAAATGAAGGCTTTGTTTTAGCTTCTTTTAATTCTGAACAATAAAAATAGTTGGGGAATTTTGATAAAACTCTTTTTATATTAATTAGTAAATATTATTTATATTAATAATTCTTGTCTAATTAGATTTTCTTCTATTAAAAAAACTTATAATAAATAGATAAATAGGTAATTTATGTTAGAGTTTTATAAAAACTCTTTAAAAACCTCTATTTATATCAATTAGTAAACAATTTTTTATATTAATTATACTTGTCTAATTAGATTTCATTTTATTAAAAACTCGTAATAAAAGAATTTATGGTAGAGTTTTAGAAAAAATAAATAATTTATGATAGAGTTTTATAGAAATTATTTTATTTTCTTTAAATATATCCTTGTCTAATTAGATTTCATTTTATTAAGAAACTCATAATAAAAGCTAATTTGTGGTAAAGTTTTAGAAAAATAATTTTATTTTATTTTATTTTATATATCAGCTAATAAATATTTTTATATTAATAATTCTTGTCTAATTAAATTTTCCTTTTTTTAAAAATTCATAATAATAAATAGAGAAATAGAATTTTTTTGGTTAGATTTTAGAGTTTTATAAAGTATATATTTTTTATATATATAAAAACTCTTTTTCAAATCAATTAATAAATATTTTTTTATATAAAGAAATAAATATTGAAACAGTAAAACTCATTGTACATTTAATAATTGTATACATATAGATAAAAATTATGTATCAATTAATAAATATTTGTATATATATAAATAAATAAATATTGATAGACCTAAAAATATTGTTAAAAAGAGTCATAGAGCTCAAAATATAGATAAAAACTCTTTTCATATCAATTAATAAATATTTTTATATAAATAAATAAATACTAAACTCTTTGGCTATTTTACTCTGGAATTCTGGATTTCAGAATTCTCAATTTATGTACCCCTTCCTCCTTCTTCCATGCCTTTATTTATAGGTTTCTTGGATTAATAGGATGATGACATGTGTCCTCTCTTGATAATGACATAATCGTAACTGGGCTGGGCCGGTTATATTGTGATAATTATCCATAATTTTTTTTAGAGTTTTATAAAAACTATTTTTATATTAAATACGAAATAAAACACTGAAACTCTTTGTATATTTTATAATAGTATAGATATATTGTGATAATTATCCATAATTTTTTTTAGAGTTTTATAGAAACTATTTTTATAAAAGCTATTTTTATATTAATTATTAAATAAATAAATAAATACTGAAATACTGAAACTCTTTATACATTTAATAATAGTATAGATATTGGTAAGTGTCGTGTCTACTTTTAAGTATCCTAAAACATCACTTCAATGTATATCAGATCCATTTGAAATTAAGGTATCTTTCTTGCCTATGCATTTATTTCAAAATAAAGTATATTATAACTATAGTTGAAACCTATATGATGCTTAGGTGAATTGTCCATATATTCATTTTGTTTTTCATAAATCTGGAAATATAGACACCAATAACAAGAGACCAAGATATATCTTGAATGAGTGTCATTTCTTTAGGCTTTTACAATGATCTTCAATTAGTTTTACTATACATAAAATTCATCTCTAGATTATTAGTTTAAAAAATAAAAAGTAAAAATTTATATATTAAATATTATGATTGGATAGTTCAATCATTTCTTGATGCTTCTATGTATATAAGAATGGGTGTTTTTAAACTTCCGAAAGAAAAAGAAAAAAAAGAAAGAAAGAAAGAATGGGTGTTTTTAATCATGTAAAAATATTTAAGTAGATTAGTAATATGGATCGACTTTAACTTTTATGACTAATAAATTTATTAGTGGTTGGATTCTTATTACATATATAAGTGATGTGTTTTTGTTCTAATCTTAAATAGACAAAAAGCTTTGCCATATTGATTTGTTAATTGATAAAACCGAAATTGAGTTCTGCGTATGTATGACTATGAGAGAACTCAAATCATATCATTGTCATTATGTAATTTTGTTTCTCATTGTCAGAAAAAAAAAATTATGTAATTTTGTTTGTACAATGTTAATAAATTTTAATTTTTAATTTTTTTTTTAAAAAAAATAATAATCATGTGATATGTATTTATTATTAATTTTGTAATCTTAGAATGTGGGGGTAAATTTAGTTCAAGCTATATTTTTCTGACAATTTATTTTAAAATTGAGAATTTGTTTATTTTAAACAACTATATGTTTCATTATTACTCAAAATAAATTTATTTGAGAGTGCATTTATGTGGCACAACTTAAACACATTGTTTCAATGCCTTATTTTGTGCAGAAGAAGTGACAGAGGTGCTTATTGTATGCGGAGTAGTTTTTTTTTTTTTTTTTTTAATTCACAATGCCACCGGCCTGAACAAGTTTCCTGTTTTACCGGAGACGATTTTAGTCCTATTGAATGCATCAGCATATAAATATGCAATTACACTTCTTTATATCATTTTGAAAGAAAATTATATATCTGAGTTAACCCCTATATTGCTTAAAGCTTTTGAGACAAGTTAAGTCAATGGCTATTGAAACAAGTTGAAAGTTTGCATTCATTTCCAAGATGAATTAAAATAAAAAAAACCAAGTGTCTTTTCCCTCTAGGAGCGTAGTTTTAGAATTCTCTAGAGAAAGAAAATCATAATGAGACTGAGAATGTCTTATTTTTCTAGGAGTGTAGTCCTAGAAGTGTCTAGGGGGATGGGCCTAATCCCCAAAGGAGACACTTTCGAAAGTAACCCATCCTTTGTAATTGGAGATCCCATGAATTAGGTTCAACGGATAGAAACAATCTCTACTGCGTGACTTATTTACAACACCGTCTTATTAGGAGGTTTCTCATGAAGATCCACTCTTACCCAGTACCCATCCCTATGGCACCAGTGTTGCTTAGTGTGACGTTAGGAAAGGCATTGCCCTAAATGAGCCTGAGGCAAGCAAATTTTTGCAAGGTATTGGTCGCATGTACCTTTGGAGGACTCACCTAAGTGAGAATAGTCGTGAGGCCGTGACTATAAGAATTGGGCTATTCTCTAGTATCTCTCATGAGAATCAAGATACCAGTGCATAGCCATTAATAGTGCTACACTGCTAACCAAGTTTTAAGTCAGTACTTTGTGTGCTATATGCTGAAGTATGATTCAAGGGGTCGAGTTCAAGACCTAGTCTCTCGGGTTCCTCAGATAGAGACAGTAACACTAAGTGTGAGTTCAAGTCCGGAAGACTCTTGCACATATTGCATAGTATTCAGTTGCCAAGTTTGTTTTTGTTTTTTTTTTTTTTTTTCAACATATCTATATTTATATCTTTATATGATGTTTTGAAATTTGAAGTTTTACAAAACTTGTGGGGGATTGTAAGGTTTTTTGAATAAAACATAAAAGTTTTTAAAACTTCTTATTTTTGAAGAGGTGTGACCCCTTATGACTAGTTGTGTCTATTAACCAAGGGTGTGAAAATAACCTATAAATATATGGTTATTATAATAGATTAAATACGTCTTTTAATTCAGGAAAAAAAAAATACGCTTTTTACTTCCATCCTTTAGATTTCTTTATGTTAAAAATCTTTATTCATTCAACCAAAATATTATATGTATATATATCTAAGTTTATGGGCAACAAGACAATGGATTTAGTGATTGTCACTCTGTAAACGTGCTTATGGAGGACATTGGAGTTGCATCTTAGAGTTTTTCATAGTCGTCACAACCTGCACGTAGGGAGGCTGTAAAGGCTTTAGGACAGCGCAAACTGCGTGTCTCTCCATTATACAGGTCAGAAGTTTCTTACTCTCTACTACTTTAATATGTGTTTGTTATTATTTTACGTCTATTACTTTAGTATATTATTTTATTTATACTATATATTGTGTTATGATTATATTGTGATATGAATATATAAGTGTAGCATTTTGATATGATTATATGAATATATTTAAAATTAAGAATGTATAAAAATACCTAAAATCTTTGACAATTATGACACGTGGTTGTATATTCTTTTCCTTGATTCATAATAGTGAAATTTCTTTCTCCCATAGACGTAATCCTAAAGTTGGGTAAACTATGTAAAATATTGTGTTGAGCGTGGATGTGTATTATTGTTATCTCTATATATGCTTATGTTGATGTGATGTGATAATATTTTTGCGATGTGTGATGAAGGAGCGATTTAACTCTTAACAATAATCGATCGTTGAATCGGTTAGAGGGAGTTAATTTTCTCCAACAGACACTTCTAGGAAAAGAAAAATTCAAACAGTTGACTTCAAGAAATTAATTTAGGCATGGCTTAGTCTAAACTCAAATAGTAAATTTGAGTATGACTTAATCCAACTTCACCCTTCCCACCTTGATAACTATAATAATAATATAGTAATAAATAAATAAACTCACACCAAATGATTAATTGTAATGGATTTCAAAAGATATGGACGTGGGCAGCCAACAAGCCTCTGTCAGGCGGCTGGAAGCTACAATACGCAGGATGAAAAACCTGGATATTGAAAAGGAGAATTGGGAAGATAAATGTGAAATGTATGGCGAGTGTGTGAGTTTGGAAGCTACAATACGCAGGATGTGTGAGAAGGAGACACTTGGAGTGGTGAAAAGGGCAATGAAGATGGAGTTTTGAAGCTAAAGACAGTGAAATTGGCGGCCTTTGCTGATTTGGTAAATGTTGCCTCCTATTTATTATGATCTTGTAATTTAATATGCACTTCAAATAATCCTCTTTTGCTTCTATTGTTTGTTTCCTTGTTGATTCATAACATATAAATAAATATGAGTCATCACATATTCTGGACTAAGTTTCAAAATCATCAAATTAGAGAAAATTTAATTCAAATTCCAATTCCTATATGCCACCGAACATAGCACTAACACTTGTCTCTAATTTAACAAAGAAAAGATAGCCATAGAAGTTGTATAATTAATTCCAATTTAATCCATGTCAACTCAACTCACTCAAAGATTGTTTTGCTTCCCAGATAAAAGGAGAAACACAGAAGTAGTCATCATAATTGCTGTGATCATCGGGTCAGTAGCGATGGCTAAACCAAGAAATATATACAAATTACAGTTAGCCCAAGAGAGAGAGAGAACAAGGTAATGCTCATTCATTGCTTTACGTTGTACCAACCCAATATATATATATATATATATATTTTTATTTACATGGAAAACTGCCAAGAGGACAAGAGTGTAATTCTTCTCTGTTTTGGTGATTGTTCCCAACTATTCTTGTGCTTTTATTTCTTTGCTAGAGTTTGAAAGGAAAAAGAAATGAGAAAAAAATTTAAAATAAAAAAAATAAATAACAGAGTAACATACTGCACATTCCCCTCCCCTAGATCCTCAAAAGAAAATTTTACTAGGTTTGCCTTTAGCATTGCCAAAATTCTAGCTAGGACATGGACCTCTGAAGCATTTTTATCTTTAAAAATTCAAAGCTGATATATTTGTATAATTAATGGATTAAGAAAGCCGAGCTGAACCTGTTGGAATTTATATGCCCTGGCATATGTTCCTGACATATCTGAAATATTTATGATTTATATAATTAGTTAATTCAATGTATTATGTATAGATTCATTATGGAATTGATAGTGTCTACTTGATTACAAGAGATATTTATATATGTATGTGATGACGATCAATACATGAATATAAATAGTAATTATAAATAGTTTATAGTCAGTAATTATGGATGAAATCATAAATAGTTTATAGTCGGTAATTATGGATGAACTCATTATTAACTAAGACTTGAACTGGATACACATTAGGTTGAGACATATTGCTAGAGCCGTCGTATGTAATTACTCCTTATCACTGTTATGGCATTTGACTCTTAAGCATGAGAGAAGTATAGACTCTTTTATTAATCAGTAATTATTTTGATTTGTTTGGCGGAATCTTCGGAATCCATAAACCGGCAATTTGGGTAATTATGTAATTAATAGTTAAAGGGTTATATTTTCAATATTTGCATCATTTTTACTTGTATTTATTTTGTATTGATTATGGTTGATCACAAAGTAAATTCGAAAGGCTTCGCGTATTTCTAGACAAAATGATTTTCTATTAATTAATTTAATTTATTTATTTATTTTTTTTTTTTGTCAAACAATTTTTTTATTGTGATCAAGCAGGAAATAATCAAAGGTACCAAAATAAATATATTAATTTAGTAGTCGGATTGATGATTTTATTTATCCAATAACTAATTATGCATAGAGGGGTCAAAATGCTACATTGACTGAGAGGTTATTTATTATTTAATTGGAGTTCAATTAAATTCTTTTAGTGGAGTAGAAATTAATTTATTAATTAATTGAATTGGGTTCATAGTATAATGGATCGTGTCAATTATTAATTTATTGTAGCCAAGAAAATACTAAGCCCAAAGAATTCTAACTCATAGCCCAACTTGATATTAGAGACACATTAGATTTGAAATATCACCTTACTTTTAGAGATTGGAAAAAATATAATGTCTTTAATTATTATTTTTATTTTGCTTATATATATATATGGATCCATATATATTTTAGGTTACGCTTTATGCAATAATTTTGGAAAAAAATAAATTATTTTGTCTCTCTAAAATTTTAGGGTTCGTGTTCTTATTTAATGGAGGCTTTCACAAGCTTAGCTCTCTAAAGACATTCAGGGAGACTCGTGGGTGATTCTTAAATGTAAGATCATTACCGAGAAGATGCATATCCATTTAAAAGGCATCTTGCAAAGAGAAATCTAAGGTTAATTCAAACTTCCATGTAAGTTTTATACTTCTAATTGAATATATCATCATGTTATTCATGCATAAAACTTGTTATTTGGGAAGTAATTTTGAGAGGCCACTCGCTTCTCTTTTGATTCATTCCTAAGCCTTCACTTATTAGGGTTGCAGTGAGAGTGCCACCGAACCCTAATCGGACGACCTCTGCCTGTTCAATCTCTTTTCTTACCTTCTATCTCCTCTCTTCTCCAAACGCCAATTCTTATTGAGATTCCCTTGTAAACCCTAATCGGACGACCTTGTGGTCTCCACAGACCCAATCGCAGAGCTAAACCCTGATCGACGTCCTATTCCTTTTCTTCGTTCTCCAGACCCAATTGCAGAGGTAAACCCTAATCATCGTCCTCTCCCTTTTCTTCGTTTGGTCTCCGCAGATACAATCGCAGAGGAAAATCCTAATCGACGTCCTGTGTCTTTTCTTCGTTTGGTCTCCACTGACCCAATTGCAGAGGTAAACCCTAGTACTCTGCCGCTGGCCTTTTTTTGCTTTCTTGTTAAATCCTTTCATCACATACGCCTTTTTTATTAATGATGATTTAGGCTCGGTTTGTTATATCTTGTGTGCCCTTTTCTAGCCATCATCGCTTCACTATAATCCCCTTCTACCCCATCTCCCAAATCCTAACCTTTTTCCTGCCCGCTCTCCCAATCCTAACCCTAACCAGAGCAAAATATACACACATACGCACACAAATCTGAATATGAATATTTGTTTGTTTGGTCTCTTATCTCTGTATCAATTTTAAATAAAATTTGCCACTGTTTTGCTTTGATTACTTTAAGATTTTTCTATTGTTTTTTTGAATTTTTCTCATTTTTACTTTTTTTTTTTTTAAAAAAAAAAAAAATTAATGGTAATTTATCATGTTTGGATTGTTAGTTCTTCTAAAATGTACATGTATCTATGTACATGTATAGATTTGCACGGAAAATTTCTTTTGGAAACGAAGATGAATTTGATAATTGATTGTTATAATCTGATTTGACAAAGAGGGTTTCTTATTGAAGGGTATAATTAAGTTTGATTCTTTATATTTTTTATTATTTATCTTGTGTTTTTATATTTATTTGTAATTTAATTATATGTGTTATTAGATGCCAATGATTGATTTTGAATTTTTTTAAATTTATGAATTTGTTGTTTGTCAGTGCGGAGTAGAGCAGTTTGGTAGCTTGCAAGGTCATCACCTTGAGTCACGGGTTCAAATCCTGTCTCCGCTGCATTTTCTTTTTATTCTCTATGTTTTTTTGGAGCGTATCTTTTATATTTTTTATTATTTGTTTTGGTTGTGTTCACTCTTTGAGTAGTTGCTCTTTATTATTTCCCTTGTTTGCAGTCACATTGATGAACTTGCTGAAAGTTCAAGAGCCTTTTGTGTTGACTCCGTAATGATATTGGACTATATACTGTCTTTAGTTGAAAATAGAGTCTATCTATTTTGTTGTTCTATCCTCCTGAGAATTTTTTGCTTTAACAATCTTTTCGTGTTTACAAACACTTGGTTATTTTGCTTGTTTGTAGTGGCTTTCTAGCAAACTCTCTTTTGGAAGAGCTAAAGAATCTCTAACAAATCAGATAGCAGGCAATTATCAATCTATTGCTATTTAAATATTTATAAGAATGATTCCAAGGATATAGAGCTAATGCTGTTAGAGCACCTTTTGCTTGTTAGTTTGTCTTGTAAGGGTTTCAAGACAACATTGGACCGCTGCTTGATGTGCTTGATGTGTTGTTACAGAAATTAGGTAATATATCTCTACATGTCTGCTTAAAAGTCCCTGGATTTGCTGTTGCGAATGACATGCGTATATGTTTTTTTGTTTTTGTTTTTTTCATCGTACCATCTATCATAGATTTGCTGAAAAAATTAAATATATATTTTACTGAATTTACTGAAAAATATAATCTTTGAAACTAGAAAGCGACCATTGTTAATTCATAAACTAATATTTGGAATTTTAAGGGTTCCAAGACAACATTGGACTGCTGCTTGGTGTGTTGTTACAGAAATTAGATAATTTATCTCTACATGTCTGCTTAAAAGTTCTTGGATTTTCTGTTGTGAATGACACACGCATATATGTTTTTTTTGTTTTTTTTCAGCGTACCATCTATCATAGATTTGCTGAAAAAAATAAAGATATATTTTACTGAATTTTCTGAAAAATATAATCTTAGAAACTAGAAAGCGACCATTGTTAATTCATAAACTAATATTTGGAATTTTAATATCCTTGGTTTGTTCATAATAATCTGTTTGTTATAGCAGCAATTTATCCTCTCCCTCATTCGTATTAAAAGATTGCTTATTCATTCTTCTTCTAATGTGAATGCTATATTATTATGGTAATCTGTGAATTAAAAAGTGAACTACTCTTGAGGTGGAACAAAGACGAAATATGTTACTCGTATTAAATTGATTATTGTAGTCTTTTGCATAGTGAACACTGTACTATCTTAGAGTCAAAAACTTGATTAACTTTTTGACTAGGTTATGTACACACATTGGTTTATGTCATCTCTGGGTGGGTGGTTCCTAGGTCTTTTTAGGCTGTTGCTGATTAAATTAACCAAAAACCTTCATTGTCACCTGTAGTACTACTCTTGAATGTTGAAGTTGTCATATATCATACTTCACTTTTCTCAGATCCAGTTATTGTTCCCTAAAGTAATTAACTTGCCATTGAAATTATTGAAACATGATTTTTCTTCTATCATGATGACTAATTCCCTAACTATTCTTGCCTTTCAAGTGAAAAAGTGTCTTCTTTTCCTATTTGCTTATCATTACAGTTTTCATTTATTTATTTTATTTTTATTTTTTTTTGATAAGTCAGTTTTCATTTATTTATTTATGTTGATTGTAAGAATATCATGCAACAATGTTGTGTATTTGGCAGCGATTCTTAATTTCTCTGATGAACATTGATAGGTACAGTTATTGCTGGCCCAGTCTATCTGGAGGAGGTGTTGGCAGATTTCTAACTTTTGTTTTTTGCTGTTTTGATAGCTTGACTCCTGCTTGGAGAAGGTATTGGCATTGTAGGTTTTGTTGTTTGCAGTTTCCATGGCTGGTGGAAAATATGTACATAATCTCTGGTTGCCAGAGTAATAATTTGGTTGCCTTTTAAAAAATGGGATATTTCCTTCTCTGCAGCTATATCTGGCAAAGTGTTTGAATGGTCCTTGATAGGTGCTTGTGCAGTCTTGTTTCTTTTACGTTTTGCCAGCTGTTACCATTTAATGATCTTAACATAAATAATTTGAAAGGAACAGTGGGTTCATTTCTTTCTTATTCTTATTATTATTTTTATACATGTTCTTCTCACATGGACTCTGTACTTTCCTAGGTTTACTTTCTTGATTTTTGGTTGGACAATCAACAATGTAACCTTCTTTGAAGGCATTGTAGTGCTTGTTTCTGTTACATTATATACATTTGAACAAAAAGAAATATATATATATTACACAGTGATGTTTTATTTTGAAAGCCCTCTTCTTACATATCATTTATGATTTTAGACTATCCTAGAAGAGCGGCTGAAAAAATTATTCTGAATCTTGTCTCTTTCCATGTATTGCTTCCTTGTAGGCAGGACCTTGGATATAGTTCTGGTGGTTTAACGAATTACAAAGTCTGAACTCTTTAGAGTGCCTGCTGTCCAGCAGGACGTGAACCATGAATACTTTCTTTTTTATTCTTTTCTTTTGATTTCTTGGAAGTAATTATGCTCTTAACTATAGTTTATAACATTTCAACATGCTAAATAAATGAATTTTCTGCTTTGTAGGGTATGCTCTGCTCTGTTCTGTTCTTTCTTTCCATTTTTTTTTCTTTGCAAGTCTCCACTTACAGTGCCATTTCATGAGGTAATTCTGCGTATTATGGGCTAAGTGCATTATTTTTACACAAGTGGTTCCAAAGAGGAGGGTTGTTCAAGATGTAGTAGCTTGACAGCCCGCGTTGTAATTGTCTATATGACTAAAATAGTTTTCTTTTCTAACATACTCATGCAATATAAAGGAATATGTTTTTGCATGTTGGAGAGTTGTTGGTGGGGCAAAGAATAATGATTTATTTCCCTGGGAGGTTGAAATCTTGTAAGAAGCTTCTTTTCATTTTTCTGTTTCTTTTTTTTCTTTTTGGAGTTGCTGCCAGATTGTTTCCATTGTTTGGTTTACATAAACACGCTTAAGTATAGCTCCTGCATGGATGGTCTCTGAACAGTTAACCAAAATGTTTTGCTATTCTTTTAATTCCTTACCTAACAAATAATGTTACAAGTTTCTTAATGCTTTTCGTAAGATTAACATTCTGAGAATCAAATAATACTTGTAAATTTATTCTTTTTTCCAGGGGGATGTTATTGTAAGCTTTGGTGGCGTCCGTGTAGGGTGTGAAGGAACAGTAGCACTCAGATCAACTGAGCGCATAGCATTTCGCTATATATTTCTCTGTTAAGAAATTGAATTTCTCAGCTCATTTTAGTGGACACACACACAGCAATAATACATTTAACAAGTCCTGGTAACTAATATTTAAAGATGTGGAATACCTTGTAATGACACATATTGCTGTCTTGGCAATTCACATTTAACAGTAATAATGTTACCCTCCTTCACTCTAGCTTTCCTACTCTTACACTACAATTTATAGGGATATGTGCAAAATTATTATGCAATGAAAACATGTTTATTTAACTCATATAATATTGTACAACATAATCTACTTAAGCTAAAGAGGATCATGTCTTGGTAGTCCCTGCAGTATTGTATATTTCTCTTGTTGTGACAAGTTTTGACCTATATCGTTGATGCTAGTTGTCCAATAGTCACAAAGAGAAGCTTAACTTTCTAATGATGTGAACCTTGATACTTTGATAACGTGAATTGTGTTTGGTGTTGATTAATTTTGGTTCCTAATGCTCTCACCTCAAGGTTCCCTATCACATTGACAGCGCCCAACCTTGGTATTTTATAGTTGCTGGCTTGGTGTTTTTCGCTCACAGAGTACATTATATAAGATTTTTACCTATCAATATGACAATTACATCTCTCAGATATTTTTTTTGGCAACTAAGGTTATTACCGAGCTAATTTAATTCAATTATTTTGACAGTGAGGAGTGTGTAGACAACATAAGTGGGAGCAGATTGTGATCCTATAGCAGGTAATGGTGTGCTTTTCCCAAGACATTATTCACGAGATGGCAGATGATGGCCCTGGTTAGCTTGTTAATCCTCTTGCATGTGCATCCTCTTCCACACAACGCCTTGTTTTGTTTTCCTCTCTCTCTCTCTCTCCCCGGAAGTTGAATTCTGAACTCTATTATAATTGGGGACAATGACGGTCCTGGTTAGTATTATACTTGATTCATTATGTTAAAATAGGACTGCTGATAGTTTTTCGGGGACTGCTAGTATCTCTCTTCCAGCACAAGTTATTAGCTAATGAAGTAAACGTTGGAAATGAGGATATGGGCAATCAGCAGGCAAGTTGTTTCTTACTACTTCATATCCTGAATGCTTTTGCCAATTCATATACATTTCTCAAAATAAAGTTTATGCAGGTTTTGAAGTTCAACGGGATGCAACTAAAAAACATTCATCACCTGGCTGACCTGGTTGATTATAAGTGCTGGCATCTCTTTCATCTTACCACTTTTAACCTACCTTAGTCCTGAGAAATGTCTGGCTTTGCTGAGAATGCTAGGACAAGTATCTAGTTTTCGGATTCTTTGAAAGTTGAATTCTGAACTCGATTATAATTGGGGGACAATGACGGTCCTGGTTAGTATTATACTAAATTCATTGTGTTAAAAGAGGACTGCTGATAGTCTTTCGGGGACTGCTAACATCTCTCTTCCATCGCAAGTTATTAGCTAATGAAGTAAGCATTGGAAATGAGGATATGGGCATTCAGCAGGCAAGTTGTTTCTTACTTCTTCATATCCAGAATGCTTTTGCCAATTCATATACATCTCTCAAAATAAAGTTTATGCAGGTTTTGAAGTTCAATAGGATGCAACTAAAAAACATTTATCACCTGGCTGACCTGGTTGATTATAAGTGCATGGCATCTCTTTCATCTTACCGCTTTTAACCTACCTTAGTCCTGACAATTGTCTGGCTTTGCTGAGAATGCTAGGACAAGTATCTAGTTTTCGAATTTGAAGAAAACGACCTTGCTGTTTTGGAAACGGAGGCGGCTACTTCTGCCTCATCCTGAATTCTCAAAGATTATGGAATTCCATCTGAAAGATCTTCTGATCTTTTGGAGCCGCATGTGGTAAGCTTTGGGATGATTTTGGGGACAGTCCAGTTTCAAATCATGAATTTGGATTTGATGGGCTTCTTTGGTCGTAATCACATATTGTTGAACAAAGACATGACTGGTATCAAATAGGTGTGCAAAAGCGTGAAACCCTACACAAACTGTAGTCCTACCAATCCTCTTCTTACCCCTCCCAAATCCTAACCCTAAGCCTAATCGTAACTCCAAACACCCACCGCAACCACTGGAAAACATCCCACACGCCGGAAAACTGCTAAATCTCTCACTTTGCGAAGCCCAAATCCATCAATTTTTTACTGCATGTTCTCGACAAAGATCCGTAGGGTTTGGTAAATGTCATGTTGCAGTTGGAGCACTTGTGGGAGGTAGTATTCAGTTGGTCTTGGTTTGTGCTTAACTGCGTTTTGAAAGATGTGAAACCGTATCTGTGGTAATCTTTCCATTTTTTTCTGCTGTTCTTAATCTTCTTTCATCTATATTTCTCATTTCCACCCTTCTGTTCTGAAAATTCATGGATCCTTCATCTATGTTTCCATTTTTGCTGCTCTGGTTAGTTTTTAATCTTCACTCAGTCTATGTATATATTTTAATAATATATCAATATATTCTCAATAAATTCATCTGATTACAAATGTTTTTATTTATAACCTTTAAAAGTTGAGTTTGAAGTTACATTATTCATCACCTTGATGGTAATTGTAAAACTTGTCTATATGATTTTTTACAATTTTCTTTCCTAACATGCTTGTGCAATAGCTGGGAACATGTCTGTGTGTGTTGGGCAGTTGGTGACGTGAAGATGTCTTTGTTGCCTTGGAGGATAAAATCTTGTGAGAAGCTTCTAATCCTTTCTTCTTTTTCTTTTTCTTTTTTCTTCCTGGAGTTACTGCCGTTCTGTCTCATTTTTTTTCTTTTTTTTTTTTCTTTCCTTGTCTATTGTTTCCATTGTTTACTTGCACCAGGTCTCTCCTTTATGGGGTAGAACAGTTCGGTAGTTTGCAACCTTAAGTGCATGGTTTCAAATCCCATCTCAGCTACGTTTTCTTTTTGTTCTCTCTTCTTTTCTTTTTTTGGCTTTTGTTTTCACTCTTTGGGTAGTTGTTGGTTGCGTTTTACATTTTTTCTTGTTTGCGTTGCCATTACTTGAAGATGGACTTGCTGAAAGTTAAAGAGCCTTTTGTTTGGCTGGACTTAATACTGCGTATCCTGTGATTAGCTGAAAACAGAAGAGAGAATTACTTGAAGATCCTTTTTTCTTGTTTGCGTTGCATTACTTGAAGAGCCTTTTATTATCTGTTTTTGTTGTTTGTTCTACCCTCTTTTTAATTTTTTGCTCGAACTCTCTTTTTGGGTGTTTACAGGCACTTGGATATTTTTATTGTTTATAGTGGATTTCAAGCGGATGCGCTTTTAGAAGTGCTAAAGGACCTCTTACTGGTTAGATAGCAGGCAATTATCAATCTTTTTGCATTTTAATTATTTATAAGCTTGATGTGAAGGACATAGAGCTAATGCATTTCGAGCACCTTTTACTTGTAAGTTTGTCTTGTAAGGGTTCCAAGACAACTTTGGACGACTGCTTGATGTGTTGGGAATCCATCTCTACATGCCTGCTTAGAAGTCCCATTAGGTTTGTCTATATCTACTTAGAAGCCAAACGGTCCTTGGATCTGCTGCTGTTAATACACACATATATGTTTTTTTTTTTTTTTGCAAACAAAAAAAACAAGTTTT
>JAOTQH010177016.1:0-14876 GCA_025631255.1 Cornus kousa
CACACAGTCACACACACATATACACATATACGTCTGTGTATATATAAAAACAAGTCACCTGAAGTTTGTTTGCCATTTTTTTCAGCACCAAGATTTAATTTGCAGTAGGAGCAAGGCGGAATGTTTAAGCAAGCAAATATATAAGCAGCCCAACAACATTCGGCCCAAGGACTTTGCAACAACAGAAAGGCCCAAGGCCATGAACACAAGAGTGAACCCGAAACATTGAACCCAAACCCAAACCCAAACCCAAACCCCAACTAAAACGGTTACTCCTAGATATTAGCATAGAAACAGCGTTGATAACTGCTAAGTATGTCATTCTTACCGGTTATTTTCCGGACCAGTTCTGAGTCAATCACAAAAGTAAACGTGTTAACTTTATGTGATTGTAAATAAGTTTTTATTATTATTATTATTATTTTTTTTTTATGTCGCTTTGTTATTGGCCGACATCAATAGTCTCGGGACTATGTACTATATATTATAGAGCAACTCTTTTATGCGAGAAATTATTAGATAGTTCTAGATCATTGACACTTGATGAACCACTTTAATTCAGACTCTCTGTTTAAGAAAATAAATTTACAAGAGTGTATTAATATATTACAATATCTAAATCAATTAATATTTGTCAAGAGAGTGTGACTCAACTTTAGAGTCAATCAATACAAACATTTACCATGTATGGATATAAACTATAAATTGTATATGGATATATATAGATATAAACATGTAAACTATAAAAATTACATATCTGATCCATTAATAAAATATGTCGAATACATTCTCTGTTATTGGCTTGAAGGGACCAAATGCCCAACATCACAAGTTAACATCCTACCAAAGTTGTTCTTTTATCAACATCTTGTCTTATTTCAATGAAGTCCACGATCCTTTCTATTACCTTTTAATTAAATTTCCTTTCTCACCTCACATAATATCTCCGAGCCTCTTATTTTTTCATTAATGAATGTCAAACCTAGTTTTTCTCTTAAATCTCCGTGCCTCTTATTTTTTCATTAATGAATGCCAAACCTAATTTTTCTCTTAAACTTTCATTTGCGACTGTATCTCCATCCAAGTTATGACATGGGAAAAGCATGTGTAATTCTTTTTTCTTTTTTAAAGTGGTAGATAAACATTTGAGTCAAGATCAATGTTGAACTAGTGTTGGCTGTTTAGTTGGTATGCAGTGAATAGCATTAGGCGTTAAGGATTAGATAAGAATTTCTGATTGCAGGAAGCAATTTTGGTCGAGTAGGAGAAGCAATCAAATAAGCCCACATTAACGGGCATTACCCAATGACCTAATTGGTAGATCACTCAGTTCCCGAACGAATGTGTCTGTATTTGAGTCCCCCTCCCACCAAGATTGCCAAGGAAAATAATAATAATAATAAGTTCACATTCCACCACAACATCTAATCAAATAACAGAAGGGGATGTGTAGAGACCAGGAGAAGTGTATGTTGCTACAATTGATGAATTTTCTGCTTAAAGTGAATAGAGGGTACCATCCACAAACTACAAAACAAAACACAAACCACTCATGTTCTCATGCCATACAAGCTGCAACATCTCATGCTAACTAGCTATAACATCTAAGCTGCAAAATTTACGGAGGCAATGTTAACAAAGGTGATGACTAGATGCACTCCTATTGCCCCCCAGGCCCCAAGTAGGCCAACATTCGGAGCTCCGTCCCTGAATGACTGCAAACTAGATCCTTTGCGACACGGAGGACATCCCGATCAATCTATAAACACGAAGAAAACAAGAGAATTAATACTAATATTATTAATGTTAACATGCTCAAAGGACAATAATTTAAAGCCTATAACTATGCATCCAAGAAAAATTAGATGCTTCTTTATTGAACAATTTCCATTCTGCATCTTTATATTTCTAAAAAGATAGCAAATGAAAAAGCAGTCACCTTATATGACCAATGAAATATGCAGAAATGGAAAGTGCACAATGTACTTGCAAAGGTATCATATCTCTGTCTTTCGATAGCCATCTACCACATCTTAGATTCAAATAAAAACTGAGCGCCTTCATTTAAGAAGCTCAGGGACGTCCAACCTACAAGGGCTATATGAAAGGCTTTCTGTCCAAGGTAAATGAGCTGAACTTCTCGACTCATTCCTATCATTGACCTCCAACCACTGCATTGTTACACATTCATATTAGGTTTCTATCCAAATGCTTTTATTTGTTTTCAAATTTTTATTATACACTGTCCCCATTTCTTTCTAGACACTAATTACAGTACCATTTATAGATTTGAGTCAAACGAAATGACTGAACTATTAAATTAAGACACTTGATTGCTAATCAAGGCCTTTCATCTTATGATTCTTGATGACAACTCTTTCTAAAAATGACTGCGGATCTCATGATACTATCTACCTCAAAAGAAATTTAAATGTTAAATAAATTGTCAAACAGTTCAAATCATTAAATCAAGATGCCCGTATGGTTTTGAGCTTCAAAGTGGAGCCTATCATATGAAAATAGAAAATGTTCAAATCCATGTGTAACAGACATAGTAAAAAGTCTTTCGTCAACGGGTAGCTCATACCCTATTACTCACCCCTTTCGTCTGGGACAATTCCCTCCTAATCCCAATATAAATACATATAGTCCAATCCAACATCTTAAGCTAACCCAATTATGAACATTTTGAGAAATTTAGACAAGAGTCTCCTATTTTGACAGAAGTTAGTAATATACATTAAGGAAAATTTCTACATATAAACTCATAAAAAGTTTTTAGAGTGCGGCTCAAGAACAATTTGTAAGAAAATAAAATCATGGCCTTATGCAGTACAAGAATATCAACAACTTAACAACCATTTTGTTAACAAGGGAATCATGAATTTGTAAACACAAGTAAAATCTTATGGCAACAAACACTCGGGACCTTTTTTCATATATTTCACAGTAGGATAATTAAAAAAATTTATGAGAAACTTTATGTAAGAAGAAATCAGAATTTAGAAAGCTCTCAAGGCTGCAAGAGTTATAAGAATTCCTACCACTTAGATGACCATAATGAGATGGCCTGTAGTCTAGCCCTTTTTCTTCTTCTCTCCCAACTCACGGTCAGAATCTACCTCTTCCTCTCTAAAATCCCCTCACCATCCTTCGTTCTCTTCTCTCGATCTACCCTTTTTTTTTGTGTATGATATCAAGAGGGAAACAACAAGTGTAAGGGCTTGGGTATACATGTCACTATGGGTTATTTTCCTTGTGACAAATGCGTATTGAAATCCACATGGTCTCACAAAGCTGGACTTTGGAAAATTTTAAAACTCTCCACCGGTAGCAAAAAAAATTCCATTTTGCCCCACCAAAACCTCGTGTGTATGACCCATGTCAATTAATAAAAAAACACCATATAACTAAATAATAGCACAAATGTCCCAAATGTAAAGCACCTCTTTGAAATAAATCAAGTAAAAACTATATAACAGAACAATTATAGAAAACGGGCACTTGAAATGAAATTCAAGGAATATAATTTTAAATATCAAGTAATCAAGGTTGGTGGCTCTAACACTGCTTTCTTCCACAAAGCCATGTCCTCAAGATTTAACAGGAACAAAATTACGAGTATCACTGATTCCAATGGCAATATCCTTGAAACTGAAGCTCTCATTAAGCAAGAGGCACTCAATCATTTTATTGCAGCTTTAGGAACCAACTCCCATGATTACCCTGGTTCAGCCTATTTATCCCAATTCATTAACCAAATCATCAATGAAAATTTAATTCCAGACCTTGTATCCATTCCCTCTGATGAAGATATCCATCAATGTATGTTCTCTTTAAGCAATGATAAAGCCCCTACTCCTGATGGCTTTAATGCTGCTTTCTTCAAGAAAGCATGGCCTATTGTGGGACATGATGTTACCCTTGCCATAAGGGAATCTTTGCAACTAGCAAACTGTTGAAAGAGGTCAACACTTCCTCTATCTCATTGATACCCAAAAAATCCAACCCAACCTCTCTCAATGATTTCAGACCAATATCTTATTGCTCAACCATTGATAAATGTATTTCTAAGCCTACAGCTAACAAAATCAAGCCTCTCTTACCCACCATCATTAGTTCATCACAGTCTATCTTCATACAAAGGAGATCTATTAATGATAGTGTCCTCCTTGCTCAGGAACTCCTCAATGGCTACCATAGATTCTCTAATTCCCCTAGATGCACTCTTAAAATTGACTTGAGGAAAGCATTTGACTCCATTTCATGGACCTTCATGTTAGATACTCTAAAATTACTAGGGTTTCCTAACCTTTTCATCTTATGGGTCAAATCTTGCATTACCACTACCTCTTTCACAATCTCAATCAATGGTGAGTTTCATGGCTTTTTCAAGGGAGCTAAGGGACTCAGGCAGGGTGATCCACTTTCCTTTTTTCTTTTTGTCATTTCTATGCAAGTCTTCTCCTCCATCATTGATTCAACCATAACCCATTCAAATTTTACTAAAGATGTACAGACCTTAGACTCACTCATCTGATTTTTGCTGATGATGTGATGCATTTCTATCATGGCAGCACACCCTCAGTCCATTCACTCCTCTTGGCAATTGATATATTTGCTAACATTTCTGTTCTTCATGTTAACCACATTAAAAATACCATTTTCCTCTCTGGTGTATCACCAATTGTTGAGGCAGAAATTTTAAAGCTTGTGAGGTTTAAAAAAGGCTACCTACCAATTAGGTATCTTGGTGTTCCTCTTATATCTACCATGTTAAAAGCTCAGGACTGCAAAGCTTTTACTGACATGATTACTTCAAGAATCAGTCACTGGACAAGCAAGTTTCTCTCATTTGCTGGAAGGTTACAGCTTATTAAGTCCATTCTACATAGCACACATATCTATTAGAGCTCCAAATTTAGTCTTCCAATTTCCATTATTAATGAACTCACATGTATCTTTAGAGCATTCTTTTGGTTAGGTCCTAAGCTAAAGAAGCATGGGGCAAAGGTTGCTTAGCACTACAACTTTCTTCCCATAAAGGCTGGTGGACTTGGAATCCCATCTCTTCACTCATGAAATAGAACAACTATTTTGAAGCATCTTTGGAACATTATTCAGGCTAAGGAAGATATGTTATGGATTAAATGGGTTAATATTTATCTTCTTAAAGGAAGTAGTGTTTGGGAGGTGGACATTCCCAACCATTATTTATGGACTTGGCAAAAACTTTTGCAACTTAGACATGCCATAAGACCTCTTGTCAAATTTGAAATTGGTAATGGCATCGATACCAATTTTTGGTATGACAGTTGGTCTTGTCTTGGCCCCTTGCATCAATTAGTTCCCAATCACCAACTCATAATTCTAACTTTTGATGGCAAAACCACTGTAAGCAATTTCATTTCAGGCTTAACATGGTTTTTTCCAAGCTCCATTAGCTCACTTATTCCACAACTTACACAACACAATGTTCCTCCTAACCCTAACCCTTCCTTACCTGATAGAATGTTATGGGTTCCATCATGAAATGGCAAGTTCTCAGTTACCAATACCCTCAAATTCCTCTCTAAGCACTTACCCTCTCTACCATAGGCAAAACTTGTTTGGTTCAAGCCAATGGTACCCAAACACTCTTTTATCCTCTGGCTGGCTGTGCAGTCACGATTGTCTACTAAAGATCATGAATGCACCTCCCACTTGAACTCACTAAACATCTGCCCCTTGTGTAACTCTATGCCTGAGTCACACAATCATCTCTTTTTCCAATGTTGTTATCACTCTCCCATTTGGTCTTTCATTTAAACACGTTGTGGGTTTCATATTCTCCCTTCTTGCTATAATGATCTGGTTGCTTGGGCATTGCATCATTGGAAAAAGAATGCAACAGATTATAGATCTTCCATCTTAAGATTGGCCTTGGCAGCACTTGTGTACAATATTTGGACTGAACGCTATAGAAATCTTCCAAAGAAAGAGAATTTCTTTGAATTTGTTACTCTCCAAAGTAATTGACTCAGTTAGATTAAAGTTGATGGTTGACCCTCCCATGGACACCCCAGTCAATAGACGCATTCTGAATGATTGGGACATTCCTTGGTCTATCTTGCGCCATTCTCTAAGACCACCAGATTAGACATTGAATTTGATGGAACTTCCATCCGTTGCTAACCGTTACTTACCGGAACTGTGGCTGATTTCTTAGTCATGTTTCCAGCTCTGTTCGATTTTTGGGCCCGCCGTTTTATTACTATTTGGTTGTCATACTTGTTGGGCTCTTTGGGCTTTTGGCTAGGTCCCATGTTGTCGTTCTTTTCGCCTTCCTCGGGCTACTATGTAATTTCTCTTTATTCAATGAAATTTATCTTTTACTTTTCAAAAAACAAAAAAAAAAAAATACACCTTCTTTCTTGTTAGAGAAACCAAGTAAAGGCTATTAAATAAAATAAAATAAGTAAGGTGCACCTTCTTTGATCCTTCCTATACCAAAAACCAAGTAAAGGCACGTTTAAAGCATGCATCCCCTTCTCCATTATTCTTCATTAAAATCCTTTATTCTTTGTAATGCCTCTGAAGGTATTTTCACCATTTTGAGCCTACTCTTGGGGATCATTAGATATTTGATTGTGTGTGTGTGTGCTTCGTACCATACCCCAACTCAAGTTCATATCCATCCTTTTTGCCAAGCATGCCAGCGAAAAATAGCAATTCCATTAACTGAGCCATCACCCTTGGAAGCAGCTATTTGAGACAGTGCAATCATCTCTTCCTATAAACATCGGTTACAAAGTCAAGTTGTTGAAAGAAGCAGAAGGAACCTAGGAATTAGCAAGTCTACTTTGTTATTAAGATTAAACTATTATCATAACACATGTACAGGTCCAAAGAAGCTTTAAAATGGAAGAAAAAGAAGGAGAAAAGGAAGGTCATCAAATCCATCTTATCCATTACAACCCACATGTTCTCAGATTAAAATGGAATACAAATTATATTAGCAATCCCCAGTCAGAATATGCAGCATGTCTTAGCTGTCCAGGCAAGCAAACAAGCACACAACTGATCAATCCAATGGAGTTCTACCAACACTTTGTTGAAAGCATTTGAACTAATACATTTTCAATTCCATAGTACTTGAAGGGACTTTTGGTTGCAGAAAAAATCCTTAGTAAGTTATGTAAGTTTAATGTGCTTCAAGTAATCACATATAAGAATGATTACACATCATTATTATTATTTTAATTTATTTATTTATTTATTTTTTCAATTGGAAATAAACTCACGTACCCATTTGTCCCTACGGTTACTCTAACCCTCACTTTCCACTTTCGGAGATAGAGAAGATACCATTAGGCTACCTGACACCTCCCGGATGGACGATGTCACCTTAGACCATTCCCAAATGGGTGGTACCGAACTCACCATGCCCTCATTGTTGTCGGACCACCCTAGCTCTGATACCAAGTAGAAATATAAAAAGAAGAAAAAAAAGGAGAGAATTGTGTAAAGGCTTGAAATATGATAATCACTCATTCACAACTCTAGTATTTATAGATAAAAAGAACACATGCTCATATTACACTTAGGAAATTAAATCAAATCTAAATCAAATCACAACATATTCTATAGCACATTCTAAAGAATAATCAAATCTTTGTTAATATAGTAAATCATTCCATAAATCGTGGCTATCATATATGCTAACAACAAGTTTGATAATGTGAGAAACCTCAAGAATAGTTTGATCAATCATTCATAACTCAATTTACAATGCTTATATGAACATAAATATATATATATATATATATATTTCGAAGTTGAGACCAAATCTATATGCCTACATAATGAACAAATGGTGATGCCTCTATGTTTTTTTTCTGTTTGATAATCCAACCGACTACCCAATCTCCCATCAAGCAAAAATTCAATCCAACGTGAATTCCAAAACAAGTTCCAAAATTCATGCATTATGTGCTATATGAAACAGAGTTCTGAATCCAGATGAAATTGGTTTAAAGAGTCCTTTTTTTTCAAAAACAAAAATGCTATAATCAGTAGCAGTTGCATTGCATTTGCAATTGGATGAAACAGACAGTTTGCATAATAGAATTTCTTTAGGTGTGTTTGTTGTTCTAGGTGTTACCCCTTTGAACTTGTACTTTGTCTTTTACCTTGGTTTTAATAGAAAGATAGCAAGAATTCTGAGAAAAAAAAAAAATATATATATATATATAAGGGCATGAAATAGAAGAAGGGCGTGTAATATAAATTACTCTGACTTGACTAGGTGGTAAAGTTGTTGATGCAGCAACACCATCTGCAGCACCCACAGCTGGGGGAGGATGCTCCATAGGGACAGCTTTGTTTGACTTTCTAGTGCGGTTATCACCGGATGCCATAACAAAGGGCTTGGAACAAAATCCTGCCCTTAAAAGAAGTAGCATCCAGCAACCATAATAATAAAAGCAACAAATCATTAAGAACCAAAAGGCAAATAATTCAGTACACTCCATTTTGAATAATGATGAAGTGCAATTTCAAGGTTAAACAACTAAAAAAGTAAGCTATCAGAGGACAATGCCTTGGATTCAGTCTCTTTAGCTTTATCTATTAAACTATAAAAGGACAGTCCCTCTGGATTAGTTTTGTTTTTTTGACCATGAAGAAAAGCTAAACACCCTTACTGAGAAATAGGGCTCAAAACAGTAAACAGCTTTGACTATTAGATGTATTTATATGATATACAGAACCTGCAAAATTTGCAATCATTTTCACTTTCTAATTTTAGAATCTCTTTCTAACAAGATAATGTAATGCTAATATTAAGTTATTTCATACATAGATGGGTAGACAAAACGAATTTTTACGCAATATTTTTCATTTTTATTCCCGGAGGAAAAAGATTTTTCCCAAGAAAATAGAATAAAGCGAGCATTAGAGAATGATTCATAGTATATATAATTTTTATTTTTTAACGACAAAAGATGCTCAAATATTAATATTTCTCATATTCAAAAGTTTATAGTGTTCAATAATTATTTTTAAAATTATCATAATTGGACAAGCTTGATTTTTCCATTGAGTCCTTCTTTTAGCATCAACGAGGTAAAAACATTTCTAGGATGATTAGTTATATATGCGTATATATATATATGGAGAGAGAGAGAGAGAGAGAGGGAGAGATTACCTCAAAGATCTGCTTGAAGAAATGGATAAAGAGAGTGAATAACCAATAGAAATATGAAAGCTCGTGAGAAGTATGAAGGGAACAATAGAATAAAGAGGTGGATGAAGAGAGCTGATGGATTAAAAGGGACCGTTCCTGAGACATCCTGGTAAACAAAGGCAGACCAAATGATCACTCCTTCTAGGGCAAGTTTTAGAGCATTGTAACTTGTGTCTTTTTGTGAAATAAGATATAAAATTTCTATCAAGATAACTGGAAATTCCAACCACTAAGAATCCCAATGAACCTAAAAAGGATAAAAGCCCAGTAGAAATTACTTGTTTTTCAAGACCCTGCTTACCCATATACGTTCTGATTGCCAACTAATACTTGATCATTCGAAGTAACTCTGATGCAGCAGTGGGTAGGCAATTTGAAATCAGAATTCAAGTAGAATCAAAAAGAGATTGAGAGAGAAAGGGATGAAGAATAGAGGGAAGAGGAATCAGAAGAGAAGAAGAATTCAGAGGGAGAAGAAATCACGATAATCTCAAAATTCAGTATCAATAATAATGATCAAAAGCTGACCTTCCCAATGTCTGAATCAACATATAAATAGACATCAAAGAAAACCCTAATCAACCTATTACCATAAATAAAACCCTAAATTGTTTAAATATCCCATAATAATAACAAATAAACAAAAATCCCTAATTCTATCTTTCTTTCCCATGTCTCCAATAATAGGCATGGGCCATATGGACTTCAAGCTCTCGGGCCAGGCCCGGTTCTTCATCATCAAATCTGATATTCTACCCCAAAAATCAATTTTGATTTTTCTCACTCGTTTTATACTGATGATTTGATTTTGGTGGCTAAAGCAAGTCAGGGTACAGCTGATTGTATTGCCTCTTTGTTGCAGCAATTTCAGAATTTATCTGGTTTGCCAGTAAATTAAGAGAAAAGTCGTGTTCTTTTTTTCTCCAAACCAGTAAGAAGAAAGAGAAATCTATTGAGGCTATTGAACATGAAACCGGGATCCCTTTCAATGAATTACTTGGGCGTTCCTTTGATGGACAGAGACTTAAAACATGCTGACTGTAAACTTTTGCTGGATAAAATTGCTGCTAAAAGTCATAGTTAGACATCTATTGATTTTATCTCTGGCTGAGAGCGCAGAATTAGTGAAAACAGTGATTTCCTCTTTCTTCTATTATTGATGTAAGGTTTAAAATACCTGCCATTACTAGCTCTTCCATTGATAGAATGTTAAAGTCTTTTGTTTGGTGCAGTAGAGAATCTGCAAAGAAGTCTTGAAGTTGCGTCTGCTGAAATGAAGTTCTATTACTTGTCCTAAGGGGGAGTGGATTGGTATTAGGAAGCTCAATGAAATTAATTTAGCTTCTAAAGGAGTTCTGTTCTGGGAATTTTGTAAAAAAGGAAAGGAGATGGATAGTATGGTTTCTGGCCCTTTATGCTGCATTCCCCTCGATATGGTGATGCACAGAGGCATCAAAATTTTCGTCTTTCTAGAATCATCTTCTTGAAGCAAGACAAACTATTATCTCTGGAACTCAGTTTAAGGTTGGAAATTGTCAAAGCATGAGGCTTTTTCTTGATCCTTGGTGGAAGGGCAAGTCTTTACTTCAAACCTTTGGTAACAGAATTTGCAGGAAAATGGATCTGTCCAAATTTGCTGGGTTGAGTGCCTTGATTCAAATTGGAAACTGGTGCAGACTTGGTCACATGTCTTCTGAGGTTGATTTCATTTGGAAAGTAATTGAATTTATTCCAATTAACTCGGGGGATGATCAGGTTATATGGAAACATGGGCAATCCAGTTTGAAATCTGTTTGGCAGAAAAACAGACATTCAAATGAGAAAAATAATTGGTATAAATTGATCTGGAACAGAGGAGGTAGACCTGCAGCAAGTTTTACAGTTTTTATTTTTCTGAACAACGTCCCTTCCTTGCTCAACCTTCAAAAGAGAGGTATTACATTAACTGCCATCTTCCCCAACTGTATGAATTCTGAGGACTCTGTTGAACACTTGAACATTTATTCTTTAATAATTGTACACTTGCTCCAGCTTTGTGGAAATGGATCTTTGAAGTCTTAAATTGGAGATGTGGACATTTTAATTCCATTTGCCTATTATCCCAATGGTTCATCAACCAGTTTAAACAAGACTCTAGGAGGAATGACACATGCAGGCAAATATTCACTACCTCTCTATGGACACTATCTGGAGAGCTAGAAATCAAAACTTGCATGATCCTTCTCCCTGCAATTTTCACCATTTGGCTAGAATGGTTATATGGGCGGTGTTGTAATAGAGGAGTTTCAAAGTATCTGATCTTCAAAATATATCCCATGGATGGAACTTATGTTATGATATCTTTATCTTCATTTGCCGGTGGAGGTTGGAACCAGTGGTTTGGCAGAATCAATCACCTGCTAGTAAAGGTAGTACCTGTCACCTGGTTTATGCTTCGGTTCCATGGAAGTGTAAAGACCAGTTATTTGTGAACAAAGGTTTGGAGGTGGTATTTTTTTCTTTCTAATGTCGGTTGTAGCCAGATTGATTGTGTACATTGGTGGTTTTTGAAAATGGGATTGGTCTATCCCTTTGTATATATTTTGAAGGGATGCCCTCTTTCTTTCTTGTATAGCTGCTTTTTCATTAATAAAAGCTTGTTTAGGAAGAAAAAAATTAAATACATATAGTTTTAAAGTTCAACTAATTGGAAGTAATTCACTTTTGTTATAGGTTTCGTGGAACTTTCCGAACTTCAAATTTTGACAAAATTAAATTTGAACATAATTGATACCATAGCCCTTCATGGACACTTCCAGACAACCAAAAACATGGGTACCAATATGTTTTTCTTATCACATTCGAGTCCAATCACACTCGATTCGGTTTTACACACCCCCAAAGCAGTTTTGGATGTATTTCTATATAATCCAATAAATTTGCCATTACAGAAGTGATAAGAAGCAATCTCATTCACCATATGATATTAATTAAACTAAATAGCAGCAATCACAGAAAATGGTACTAACAACAGCAGTGCAAAATATGTGCATTCACAGAAAATGGTAAGAACAGCAACAGAAATGTGACCACTTTAATTAAAACTATTAGTACAGTTGCTCGTAATACAGATTTTCAGTTATAACAAAAAGGGTATCTAAAACCATCTCACATAACACGGGATATAATTTTTTTTAATTATAAGAAATAAAGACAAAGCTTTTGTTTGTTTGCTGAGAAAAATCTATTAAGAAGAAAGGTAGAAGAAAGTTCCTGCTGCGTGGCCAAATAATTGTATACATACAACATGAATGATTATATATATACATACATACAAATATATATATATATATATATATATATATATGCATCAATGATTACCTGGGCACATATGAGGGCAAGTTCCCACAAGGGATGGAAGAGAGTTGAAGGAATCATAATCATCTTCTTCCTGTCGATGCTTTTGTTGATGGGTAGTTTTGTTTTTGTAGTGATGGTCAGAGTTTGAAGGTCTGACAGATTTTGTGGGATTGGATTGGAATTTGTGTGATGAGAAATTGGATGAGTGGCTTTTTCCTCTTCTACTACGCTCCATGATGCATCCCAGACCCACCCTCCTCCTCCTCCTCTCTCTCTCTCTCTCTCTAAATATATACTCGTATTTTTTATATTCGCCGCTGCAACCAGCGAAGCTCACAGGATCCAGTTAAAGTGTCGTCTGATAAATGAAACTGAAATTATTTGTTGTTTTCTTTTCCCTGGGTAGTAGGCTGAATAGATATCATCATCGAAAAAAATCCTAAAAGTTACATTATCTTACAGTAAATTCTATGGAGTGAATTTTAAACTTTAAAATGTCTAAAAAATGGTTTGCACTATCCGTCAATATTGTTGCGTAGGAACTAACTGATAACGGATTCGGCCGATTTACAAGTATTTTTTTACCGGAAAGATTAGGGTTGCAACTCGGGTGTCTTTGAGAGACAATTTGAGCCCAATTCACCGTAATGCTAAGTTCAAGCTCAGTTCTAATCATATCTTTAACCTTAACTACTCAACTTGAGTTTAACTCATCCTTTTATTTTTAAATTCGAACCTGTAACTCGAGCTTAAATTTATTGTTAAAACTTTAGAAGTATAAATTTCGTGTTAAAACTTTAGGTTAATTCGAGTTACTTTTATGATTAATCTATACAAATTGAATATAATCTTAAATTAATTTTACATTACAGTTTTACATTAATAAGAAAAAGTTCAAAGAACTTTTGTAGATATGTAATAAATGACAAATAATAAATTAAGCTTTAACAAAGGAAGTTGAAAAGAAAAAAATGCAATCAATATTTAAATAATATATATAATGTACTGTAAAGTAAATATATATATATATATATATATATAAATAATATTATAATTCAGGTTTGGGTTGCTAGCATTTCAACTCAAGCCTAACTCTAATTTAATTTGAGTTGAGATTTTTTAACCCAAATCCAACCCTAATTGTAAAAATGATTGCCCAAGCCCGCAAAAACTCAAGATGGACTCAAGTTGGGTTCTAGTTTCCTAACCTAAGTTGCACCCCTAGCGAGGACAAGTGATACCGTAATTACAAATCATCAATGAAAGTGGTTTTACAAATACCAAATCTAAAATCTCTACTATATGGTTATATACATGGGTTTGCCCTATTTACATCGATATTCATCCGAATACGTTATATTGCGACGACAAACAATACCACGACTACAAATGATAAATGAAAATGGTAAAACTATTATTTTATAAATACCAAATCTAAAATCATAAAACTATTTATTGGAATTTCTACTCCTAGTATTATGTAATAAACTTAAAATATTACTATAATATAATAAAAAGTACATAAGTACACTCAATTGCAGCAAAGATTGTTTCTTCTCATCAACTCATCTGCCTTGAATTTTCTTTTTTCTCCAGTTTAATCATAGCAAGAATCATAATCATTCCGAGCCCTAATTTTTTCTACATCATG
The DNA here is from genome assembly GCA_025631255.1 of Cornus kousa. NCBI lineage: Eukaryota > Viridiplantae > Streptophyta > Magnoliopsida > Cornales > Cornaceae > Cornus > Cornus kousa. The sequence goes on from JAOTQH010177016.1 coordinate 14,217, forward strand.
AATATTTCTTAATGTAAACGATATGCATGAAGACAGTTTGAAAAAATAAAACTTTTAAGTGTGACAAAATATAAACAGTACCTAAGGATCATGAAGTCATCGGTTAATATCGATTTGAGATGTGTTATGACTACGTGAAATGGCCCTATGTAATGTCATTCGTATGGTCTAACGAACAAAATAAACGAATTTACACGTTGGATTGCATATGGAGAAGGTCTTAGACATCCAACGCAGGAATGAAGTTAGGAATTCATTTCAGGAGACACCATATTTAAGAGCATAAAATAATTTGTTTCCAGCTAACAGTGCAACAAGCTGAAAATAGAAGGCAGTGACATTTTCGGTTTAATATGAAGCGAAAATAGTAACTTTCTTTTATATTTTTTTTTGGTGGTGTGATTCATTCCAAAAAAATATATACATGTGTGGTAACTAGTTTATTGCACATGTTTGAATTTTTTTTAAAAAACTATATTTACATTCTATTGATTTTGTGAAAAAAAATCTCACTATAGTTGTCTACTTACAATAACAAAAACAAGTGAAGAAAAAAGAAAACAGAGAAGAAGAACATAAAAGAAAAAAAAAAGAGAGAATTTTGAAGAGAAAAAAAAAAAAAAAAGTTTGAATAAATTAATGTAATTTTTTTTGAGGCTG
>JAOTQH010177232.1:0-14875 GCA_025631255.1 Cornus kousa
CTCTTATCTAGTCCAATTCCATTAATTAAATACAGTAACCAATTAATTAAGCAAGAGTCCTTTAAATTGATACTGCTAAATAAGCAAAACTCATAGTAAACGAATATATCTTGATACATATAGCAACACAATTCCATCCAAGAAAACATGGATACCTGAACCAATGTATATAGTCTGTATACAGGTGATCTTATGCTCTTATAAATCAAGTCACAAATAATGGTTCCCATTACCCATGGTCAGTAATTTCGTAGTCCAGTAGCAATACAAGTCGACACATGTGAGTACTTTCTATCAACATTCATTCAATCTGAATAATTAAGCATACACAAAAACAATATTCTAAGTGCTCCAATTAAGTGCACGTGGGTCTGCATATATTACAACCTATATGCATGTGTGTGTGTGTATATATATAGCTACAACTTAATTACGTCTACCAAATCATTTTACATTTGATTAGAGTACTAAACAGTAACTCAACAGTCACATAATAATCTGCTCATCAAGTTTATAATTTCAATCAAATAATTTGGCTAAAATTTGTTAGAACATGATAGATTAATTCCCTAAGAATTTATTTTTTTATAAATCAAGTTGTAAATATATATAAAAGTATAACGCAAGATTAACTTGCCTGGAAAATGTTAATCCTTCCTTTTTACGCAAATGCCCGACCACCGTCCCTTTTTCTGGCTACTGCAAAAGGCACAACGTCAAATTTCTCTATCTCTCTTGCTCTCACTTTTTCATAGAATATCGTATGTATTCTATTACTACTAATATAACGTGAATATATAAAGAGAGTGATAAATAGTAGTTGAGATAAACTAGGATTCCCTTTAAATTTAAAAGACAATCCCTTATCTCAAGTATTTCATTAATTAAATAACAATACAGATATATATAAATATAATTATACATAAATTACGAGTATTACATGTATCATACTATATTCAAAACTTGTACATTAAGTTAGTGGACTAGGATCCTCTGCTGTAAACGGGCCAAGTTGTAGTATAAATGATATTGGGACTATCTTAAGTTTATCTGCGGTTGCGTTGATGCAAAGATATATTGTTCCTCATATAACTATGTTCACCTACAAGACGTGAAGTTGTTGCAAAGCAATTGAGTAACTAACAACAGAGAAGGCAAGCAATAACTTGTATCTCCACCACAAAGAGAAATAGACAATCATAGATACCAACTCACTTAATTGGTCAAGTCTCTCAAGTAAAACACATAACCCGTAGCTTAGCCAATTGAATTCAGATAAATCCTACATTTGAAATAGAGAGAAAAGAAACCTTTTGTCACTGTGAAAAACAACAAAAGGTTTTACTATTGAAGTTTAGGTACAAAAGTAAAACCACAACAATCTGATGACCAGTGTGAACAAAAACATCAGATGTGTGGAAGTCAATAATAAACAGAAATAGGAATCCTGTGTGAACAAAACATGTAATCATTCCAATCTGGATCTCAAAGCAACTTCTAGTTATAGCCAAAATGGTCATGCCAACCCAATGCTTACTCTAACCTCTTTTAAATGTCAAAAAATTATACTTGGCAAATAAGGAAAAAATGTCAATAAATATCCATATATTGATGCCCACTATCTCTGTCATCAATGTGGACCCTCAAATGAAAAAATATGAAAAACTATAGCTGCAGGAGAAATCATGTTAAAGAATTCATCACATAAGGCCTATGTATCTCCTGTTTCATTAAAACATACCTTAGTTTTAACTGTGGATTAGTGATATTACTTTGAGCACAAAATCTCAAGATAATTTAGAGACCGGAAATATAAAATGCAAAATATTGTATAAGTTTTAATTAGTATATATCAGTGAAGTCTGCTTCAAAGGCATCACTCCAGCCACGAAAACCATATTATTAAGGATTTCAAAGCAAAAGTTTATAGCATATAGTTTTCAGTAATAGGCTACTGCTGCAAGTGTGTCGTCATTCATATAATTATGGCGTCAAACTTTCTCAAACAAACTTAATTAGTATAAGCCAACATCAACATTGTCCTCTTATTTTATTCAGAATTTTTTTTTTTTATTGAAATCACGCTGTCAAGTTTATCAAAAGCTTAATGGAGTGTACTCAACCATTATACAGCTTGACCAATGAAAATTAAAAATACAAGTCGCAATATTATATGCCTTGTACCTGCATTGTCCTCTTAAACGTAGTTCACTTCATAGTTCATATATATATAAATATATACACACCAAACACACACTAGTTTTGCAAACCCTATGCATGCAAAAAAAATTGTAAAGACTTTAATTAAGGTTTTATATTTAATTCTTTTTTGCATTAAATAAAAATAATAAACAGAGTAAAATTCAATGATTCACATGATTCATCCTGTACACCGATTTACATAGCATCAAACACTAGTATATAATCAAAAGGATATCAAAATTCTTAACTGCAAAAGCTCAATCCTGATTTATTGTCAAAAGCATTAAATTACCTTCTACAAGTAATATATAGCTACTGTCAGTGTGGGAAAAAGAAATAGAACCAGGCCCAACAAGATTTTAACCTTTACCTTTTACAAGTAAAATAAAGCAATTGCAGGAAATGATCCAATTCAATAAGAAAAAATGGAAGAACAAACACTAATCATTTCTATTATTCATTTTATGTAAATAAAGGGATCAAGATTTGGAAAAAAAAAATAGTATGTTATGAAACAAACCAGCTTATGCTATTATTTCTATTATTTAATTATGTTATGAAACAAACTCCAATTATTTCTATTATTTATTTTATGTAAATAAAGGGATCACAATAAAGAAACAAACCAGCTTATTGTTACGCTCAGCAATGAAGAGGCTACGCCACGGAGGCACCCTGCAAGGTCCAAGTCCGTGACATTATGCTGACATATTGTATGCAATTATCCCATGCAAAAAGTACAATCAAATATATATATATATATATATATATATATATGACTAAAATAGATTGCAGAATTAAACCCATCCTCGTGATACTACTCTCTCCCAATTCATTATGCATATGGATTCCTCTATGTGCACCAAACTGGGCATAAAGCCACAAAAATAGCACTACAAGAAAATTTGTTCAATAAAACTTCCCACTTTCAGATCTCTTTATGTATTTAGCGTGGATAGATGGTTACTTTTCAGAACTTACGCTTTCACTTAATTATGATAAATTTGCAATTCTGAATGTGAACTCTTTCTTCTCATTCTCCAAATACAAGTTGCTTGAATTGAAAAGGATGAACATGTTAAGATGAATCTTACCCACAATACCCAATTAAACAACAACAAATACAGGAGCGGAAGGTCCCCTGTTCTTGGAAATATGTTCATAACTTCTATTTGAATATAGGCAAACCAGGCTAATCTTGTATATGCACATGCATGCGTCCAAGTATGTGTACAAGTTAGTTCAGAATTAATAATCCTGAAGACCACCCATACATATTAAAAAGATTATCAACCAGGCTAATTATATGTTTACAATATATATATTTTAGATACACACATCTTAAAAAGATTACTTTGAAGACCACCCAAGTAACCAATTGGTTTATCATGGAACATATAGTTCTTAAGAATATTGCAGCAGTTAACAATAGTGCTGCTTGCGGATTCCAAACAGTTGGGTGGTGGCTTTATGTCCGTTAAAACCTTAAGTAGGCCTCAATAAATATCCATGCAATCACATTTTGACACAGCTTGATTTTAGTGTTCTGTATATTATACTATTGAAAAATGAAAAAGAAAACACGTCTTGATGTACAGATTCCTTCTCACAGATCTCATATACATGATAGATCTCACATGCCATAACATACTACAAGTCTACAATGAAAACTATGCAGGTGCAAAGAGTATTAAGAGTTCATGCTACCAATCACTAGCTTAATTTGACTTTCAACAACAATGCAGCTGCAACATCCAGGCCTTTAATGAGATCTAATCTAGAGTTCAAGTGAGCAAACTAAGAAAGAGAAAGAGAGAGAGAAAGAGAAGATGTCTTCATTAGAGGAAACGTTTTGAGGCTTTCTTTGCCTCATCTTGGAGGGGGACTCCAGCAAAGCCTCAAATTCATCTCTTTATCCAGTTCTTGAATCTCTTTGTCCAGTTGTATGTCTTGATCTCTCTCTTTTTTTAATCTCTGTTTTCAGATTTTCCTTCTCGTTGTCCAACTCTTTGACTCGTTCTATTAAATTTTGAATCTCTGTGTTCAGTTGTTCCTTTCCCCTACGGACCTGGACCAACTGAAAACATTGTTCAAATCCATAAAATTTTAAGTCTAGCAGCTTTTCATGGGATTTCTTCGATCTCTGTACATGTTCTTCACGAGCTTGGGGTGTGTCTGAAAATGATAATCAAACCAAGGGGCAGGCCATCAGGTGGATACTTGATCAATGAGTGGAAGCACATAGCTGTTTGGCCTACCAAAAACTCCCCTGAACCCTAATTTGTCTACCCTGGTCGGTCTCTTTAAACCCCTTTGCTTTACCTTTCGGGAAAAGAAAGGAGAGCTCTTTATTTAGGCAAACCTGCACATGACAAGACACTTTAGAAAACAGTTTGCATAACTTTACGTAAAGAAATACACAGTTCCACTACTACCTTTATTCATCTTGCACGTCAAACTTTGAGCAATCATTAGGCACTGTCACAGTACCTATTGTTACCGTCTCTGTGAACTTTGCCGGTACAGTTCCACCCATCTTCTCATCTTTCTTGGCTAACTGCTTATGTTTAGCCTCAATTTCAAATCGTCTTTTATACTCTAAAGCTTCTTCAAGCTTTCTTTCGTCTGCTTCGGCACTTTTAGCCTCATTTGCATGTTCCTCAAATTCCTCAAGTCCCTCCGGTAAAACATGCTAGTTAGCACAAGTAACCTGCATTAATATCAAAAGTATTAAACTACAGTACAAATAATATCTAGCAATTGTGAATATAGGAAAAGAAACAGAATCAGACCCAACAAGATTAAACCTTTCCCTCATTCGGTTTTCTGCGATCTTTTTTCTTTTTTCTTTTTTCTGTTCTTGGACTTTTCCTGTGTATGTTTTGTCTGATTTCCCCCTTTATGATCATTCTTCTGAGCATCAAGTTCAACTCTGCTAAAAGTGCTGCTTCTGAAGCCTCTGCTTTCTCAGTTGCATCTTCGTCAACCTGATCCTCCAATTGTGCCTAGAAGGGAGAGGAGAATGTCAAATTAAATCCAAATGATAAGTTAGGAGACTATAAACAAAAACAGTGTATGACAAACAGCACAAACCTGCATGAAAGTTCTGAAAAAGGGGTAACATGACGAGCCAATAGTCACAAAGACATAATTGGGTAATTTGAACTTCCAACCGACTCATATGAGTAATTCAGCCAATGATAATTGCATCAATTTTACTAAGCCGAACTACTTCCATGTGGCTCATATACTCCCTTTTTTTCTCACACATGCCTTCCGAAACACACCATTTCTTCTTAAGTTGCTCAAATAATTCTTTTCCCTGATGTTTTTTATTGTTACATTCATGTCTGTATGATTGCAAGACTTGTAGTACCGGACGACTAGTACATAGCAATTTAACAACAAATGTTTTATGCGGGAGCATAGCAATATAGCAGCTTCATGGTGACCAACAGAAGAAGTAATTGAGTGGCTACCATCATATCCAACAGTGGAGGGCATAAGCTCAACACAAATGAAAGACCATCTAGAACAATACACGAAGATTCACTAGTATAATCAATCCTATTACTGATTCCATACCCTTCAGACTTCTCAACCAAATGAGGAGCATCATCTTCCTTACGGTTGGGTAGAACTGATTGCAAGTTGGATGAGTGTTTACCTAAGTGCTCCTGTTTAAGATGATGCAGATGTGACTTTGAATCCAGGAACTTCTCATCACAGCAGAAACAAGACCAGAACTTCCAAATTCTCAAATAAAATTTATAATTTCACAAATAAAATCATCACACTCCTCTGGTTTGAATGAACTCGGAAATTGTTGCTTCAAGCAATCGAAGCTTTTCGCCCTTACTGATCGAGTCCAAATAGGAAACAGACTTGTTTATTCGTCTTAGTCTCGATAGAGCGTTGTCCATTTCAGCTTTCTGCTTTTGCTTCAAAACCCTAGCCAACCGCAAATTCTTCTCTTCCAAAGCTTGCTCCAAAAACCTAGCCGCTGCAACATTCTTCTCAATTTCTTTAATCAATTCCTTTGGCATCTTATTTGTCTCCTTGTTACTATTTTTAACCAACAAATCCTTAATTAGGGTTTCTGTATTGTTTGATTGAAGAGGTTTTAAAGCAGTATCAGAAGATATTGTCGAATCCACTACTGGTTCAGTCTTGCTCTGTTCTTCACGGAATTCATCGGTCCAACTGGTGGACGGTGGTGCTCCGCCGCCTGAAGTGGCATTCTTAGGTGGCTCTGGCAATTTTGATCCCCGAGGATTCTTTCGCGGTTTTCTTCCCATTGTTGAGATCGAAGAACTATGGGTACAAACGAACACAGAAAGTCTATTGGAGTACTATGGACTGTGATCACCAACTCAGAAGCCAAACCAAATCGAAGTTGCTCAACACTGTAAATAATATCTGACTTTGATTTTTCGTCGAACATGTTGTGGGCGCCATCGAAAAGGGTTTGTTGGATCACACGTGCGTAAAAATCCGGATCTGAAACTATAAATTGGTCTTGGGTGAAAGTAAGAGCGATAAGATAGTTTGAATTGACAGGAAAACCGTCTTATAATTACGAATTACTGCTTTGTCAAATCAATGGAGAGCAAAACTGTTGGATTTTTATATATGCAAGCGTTAAAAACAATACAAGGTACAGAGGCAATCGTATTATAACAAGTAGGTTGTGATTGATACTGTTGTATGCCACTGCTGTTGGTAGTTTCACCTTCAGCTCTTTGTCAAGTTCGCACGAATGGATCTTGTATGCTGTTAAAGCAGTAGGGCAAATGTAACACCAATGATGCCTGGCTTGTTGTCAAAGCGGTTATAATGGCTTGGGAACTTGTTTCATCAGCTTAATTAGCTCATAAGTCATTGTGTATTTACCAGATTAGAGGCAGAGGTCGAGAGGAGTTGAACCATCCTGAGACAAACAAATGTGGTGAAATGCACTTTTAACATTTGCTGCATATTGAAGGTAAAATGTTTCAAATAATCATTTCTATCAAGTGATTGACAGGCAGTAGATGATTACCTTAAAGAAACCAAGATAAAAGAAAGAAGAAAAGAGAGATTCTGAAAATTTTCATCAATTAAAATCTAGAGAAAGCTTGGAGAGGATGGACAAAAAGAACAGTTTTCATCCATGCCATTCTTTATGCAATGGAACCTTGGGATGATATTGCCTTATTTCTCCCGAACCATTTCACATTAGCTTACTTTGAGGTGATAGTATTGTAGGTCCAGAATAACATTCTCTCTCCTGATTACACCGGTTCCCTTGCTTTGTCTCTTTGTTTCATTAACCCAACCCAACAGTGAAATGGGAAGATTTCAGAAATCTTTTCTGCCCTAATTCAAAGCAGGGGCAACTGGCAAGACAATTAACACTCTTTAAGGCATTTGTTAGGGACAATAAAGTATTGGCTTTTCATTGCCATACATAATGAAGAGCATTTCGGAGGTCTGACAAGGCGATGAATTGCACAATCTTAAGACTAGTGTTGCCTAATTATTTTTCCAGTACAAATTCTGTTAAGCTATCTAAATATAATGTTTTTACTCTAAAAAGTTTTATGATTTTGCAGCATGAGTTATCATTTTACCTTAAATCGTTTTCCAAACGATAGTATAATCCAATGTTGTCTGGTGTAGCAGTGACATGCAGAAAAAGTGTATGATTTGCCACCAAACCATTTTCAATTAAGTGAACCACATCAATACAGATGACACTCGAACATGCATATGAAATGGCAGTCTTAACCATATAAAAATTGTTCTCTCTCACAGGGAAATGAAGCACTCATAGCAGAGAACTTAATATGTTGAAGACATCCAAAGAAATCAATGAATCTTTACCTTGTTTTTAATTGTCTTATCAGCTCCTTTAATTAACAAAAGCCTTATTACATCCGTTCGACAAGTTTGAACGGCAAGATGTAATGGTGTCCACCCATTCTGAAAAGGACAAGCGCGTCCTAGAATTAAACCCTGAATTGGATAAGAAAGATATACAGCAAGAATAGAGAACTATTAGCACTAGATAGTAGTGGAGGTTTAAAGCCACATTGTACGGTTGAAGAATTTTTATCATTCGAGTAACAGCATAGTGCATCAAGGTAGCCGCCTCCTGTTGTCAACGAAATATAAAACTTAAAAATAGGTAAAATTAACTAGGAAAAAAAAAAAAAAAACAGTTCAATTGACTTAATGAAGAAAAATTTAGACGTTCATCAATGCAAGCATATGAGCAACAAAAGTCAAACATCAGCAATATGAGCAAATATCAACATCTCCTCAAGGCTCAAGCTAATTGATAGGAGTATTGCTAAAGCATTAAAACTATATGATGACAGTGACCAATGACGAAATTATTGGACGAAGTTTGAGAAAATCAATCAATTGCACAAATACAATCGACTCGGAAAGATGTACTCCGTAAATAAACCAATGGATTCAGATCAGCTTCAGTATATTTGTTTTTAACATATGTTTCTAAAAGCAGCTTCCACAAACAGTCATTGCAAATTCAAAGTTACCACAAATGATGCACACAAAAATAAGATCCATTCGATGGGAAAATAGATTATCTTAAATTACTGACAACATGAAAAAAGCATAATATTTTGGCTGTGAATATGATTGAAAATGACGAGTACTTGATACATTCCCACTCACTTTAACACGAACAAATGGATTTGCTGATTCTCTCAAAAGATAGTTAAAAATGGCCTACATTTTGGAAAGTATTGCTCTGTGATTTGCAGTCAGTCCATCCTGAAAAGATAAATCAGACCATAAACAAAGAGTAAAAGAGAAGAGCATCAGTAAATGAAATGCGATCCTTGAATAGAAAAGATTCCTTTGAGAAATAGAGGAACAAAGAAGAAAAAGGCGTAAGCTTTGTGAGACGGCAAAATATATGACAGTGATCATTCTACGTACCTTGTCCTGGATGTTAATATCTACATTGTGTTTCATCAAATCATTGACAAGGTAAAACTCTCCTGATGCAGCAAATGTGAAAAGGTTGCCATTTTCCCTGAATATGAATTCAACAGAAATCATAAATTGGAAAAAACACATTCAATCAAAAACAGGCACTCGATGATTCTAGTGATAATTTCAAGAGCACCTAAGGTAATAAAAAAACAAATTACTCAACACAAATCATGGACAACTACAATTGATCGATTCAAAATAAAATATTAGATAACCTGATCATCTAATCAATTAAAATATAATCTTTTTCCCCCCTCCCTCCCTCCCTCCTAAATGCATTAACTATTATCTAAATATACTCAGAATTGTGAACATACGAACATTTCGTTGCACACTATAAAATGTCCAGTCAAATAATTTAAAGCAAACACCGCAGTAATTTGGCAGGAGTGAATAAATAAATAACATGGAAATTAAGAAGTAAAAAACACAGAGAAACTATTCAGGGACCATAAGAAACTTACAGACATAGCAGCTGCCAGATCAGGTACTCGCCCATTCAGTAGGACCTTTTCCTCCTTCGTAAACAGCTTACAACGGCCTACACATTTAAGCATAAAAGAGAAGATAATGAAGACTAAACAATGAGTACTTAATATCGTATCTCTAAAAGACAACCAAAAGTACTAGCTCATTCCCTTTTCTTCTTTCTTTTTTTGTCAAAAGCTCATTCCTATCCTTATTCAAGATAAGAAAATGTTTAATTTCGAAGGAAAATAAATAGGAAATGAAAATTTATGCACAAAAGTATCCAATAATCAAAATAATTACTTTGGTTAGTCCTAGGTCCAGGCAAATTGTGGCTAAAATTCAAAATGGAGTATCAACCTTCATGATATAGTTCAGATGCAGCAAATTTTGTAACAAAAATAATATCATAATGATAACGAATTTTTGAATTCAGAGATCCAAATCCAATGTTTTAAACAACTTTATAATGCAGATTTAAATTTTGGCAAAAAACATTTAACAGAGTTTGAGCCCAAAAACATATATTTTGAAGTAACAGCTAAGAAGGGTTACGTTAAAAGCCATATCACCTGAAATTTGGGAATATAAATCTAGATTTCCAAAGTTTAGTAAGAATAGAAAGAAATCTCAGGTGAATTGGCATACATTATTTGGCTGCACACACAGCAAAACATAAATAAATAAATAGTGACACAAATACATAATACAATTCTTATCCATGAAAGTTTATAAATGATCTCAAATCTGCATCATATACATGGAGCCTGGTTGAACAAAATGATGTATTGGACGACGAAAAACTTTATCAGCCGATTTAATAAGGTTATACTTGAAGCACCACTGATGCATGCATGCATGTGGGTAAAGGAGGCTGCCATCTAACATAAATCAGAATGAGAAACTAGACCAGCATTCGACAGGGCAATTTCCCATGGATTAAAAGGGCCATTACCCAGTTCTGGTCCTGCTACAGCAGGGTCTTGGGGATGGAGGACTCATACATACCTAAAATTTGATATTTCAAAAAGTGGCTGATTTGAGACTTGAAGTCACACCAATGCACTGATGCTAAAGCGTCGGCCAAAGGTCCTCTCATGGCCATTGTAAAACAACAAAAGAGAAAATCAATATTCTCATAATCACATTTTGATAAGTATATGAATATTGAATTTGCTAAATATAGGTTAGAACTAAGAAGTTATGCTTGCATTGAATCAATGTTGTAAGTCCAAACACCGCTTCACACACACGCCAAACAAAACACACACACGCATAAAAACCTTCATTTCCTGCATTAAATGCAATTATAATATAATTTGAGTCCCTATGTAATATGATGAGTTCTCAATTGAAAAAAAAAAAAAAGAGTCACTTGCAATGCTTATGTACATGAATTCAATCACATCTTACAAGAACATTGACTAGCCCTTGACATATAAAGATCATCAATTTTTCAAGACAAAAACGGAAAAAGAAAAAACCATCACCAGCAACATACTCTCCTTTGGATTTCTGGGCAGCATTAAAATCATAATTCCCACTATTAAAGAACTCCAAAACATCATCTAAAGTACCCCCATAAACTGCCAACCTAGGGTTCCGTGGCGCCACTACTACTCATTGAGCAACACCCATCACCATCTCTCAATTCTCCAACACCCTTCTCACCATTCACACCCTTGCTCACTGGAAAACTAGGGTTATTGAGGACGAGAGGTTCAATTGCGACAACTTAGCATCCCTACACGTCACATACTCCTCCACAACCCCATCCCATATACGCACCAAACCCTTCTTCTTCTCGACGCGAAGACCGAACTCCAATTCCTGAGCGATCTTTCGTGTCTGAGCTTTCTTCCATTTCTCTAGAATCAAATCCTCAGGCTTGATTTCTATTGAAGATTTACTACTCTTCCTGAGATTATTGTTTGTATTGGAATCGAAATTGTTTCCTTGAATGTATGGGTCTTTGAATGCGCCTTCTTTGAAGACGAGGCAATCGCCGATGACATGCTCTTCTTCGTCGTATTAAGGGTGTTGGTGTTGGGAAGAGAATTGGAAGGAGGAGGAAAGAGAATTTTGGGGTGGGTTGCGAAAATGTTCATAAGAATATCCAGAAAGCATTCCAAAATAGGCAGGCTTCGTGAGGAAGTCTTAAAGTAAGCAAAGGAAATAAATACAAACTGTCACCATTACCTTTTCTATAAATGCATCTCTTTCGGTCATTTTACGGTATGCGATTCCCATTACAGGCCTATTTGATTGAGGTGCCACAATGCACTTAGGAACCATCATTAGCTCTGATACTTCTGCTCTGGTTTCAAATGACTGGGGAACATGCATGTTCATTTCATCCCCATCAAAATCAGCATTGTATGGTGGGGTAACAGACAAATTCAAGTGAAAAGTTAGTCCGACATCATCTTGATCTTATGCCCCATAATAGACATTTTATGAAGGCTAGGTTGCCTGTTGAAGAGGACACAGTGTCCATCAGTCAAGTGTCGCTCAACCTGCACCAATAATGACAAAGAGTTAGGAAACTGGGTCAGGATATCAATATCTCATCAATAAGCATTCGGAAGTTATAAAGGTTGCCTTGTATCCAAGTTCCAGATAGTGATCGCTGCTTTTCTTTAGGTAACGAAGATCAAGGCTTTGTCCATCAGTCCTTATTATATATTTGGCACCTGTTTTACCAGGTGGCGGATCGACCCCATAGTCAACGAGTTCCCTCAACCTATTAAGAAAGTGTTCAGTTATGACAAATACCGAAGAACTCAATGGATAAAAAAAAATGTAGAAACAGTATGAGACCTTCCAATGTTATACGTTGTCACAGTTTGTGAGATTCAACACAGTACTCCAAGGTACTCCCAGTTCATCAATGTTTATATTTGGATCTGGTGTTATCACTGTCCGTGCTGAAAAATCTACTCGTTTGCCCATCAAACTACCCCTTATCTGCCCTTCCTTTGCCTTAAGCCTGCTGCATAGTGGTTTGATAGGCCTACCTGATTGTTGTGTAGCCTGAAAAGTGGAAAGGTACTTCAATGATATCTCAAATTAAACGTCAAGAAGTTGAAAAAGCAAATATAAGTAATCATACCCTTGGCCGCCCTGGTAGTTCATTATCAAAATATGTAGCTATATAGAACTGCAATAACTCAGAGAACTCTAAGATGATGTGTGCCGGGGCCCCATTGCTCCCATGTGTCTTCAGATTCTCATTGTGTCTAATGATCATCACCAGTCGATGAGTTAGATCATCCTGCACCAGCAGAAGAATGGGTGATTAGAACCAGGTCATAGGGAATATGTCATACGTTTATAACTTGATATTAAAAAGCCTACCACTTGCTAGAATTTCGCAGCCAACATACACATGAGAAGGAAGGACATATTACAAGCTACCATAGACAATCAAGGAAGATGACCTGGATAAGAATAACAGATGCCAACAGAAGAGACTTACCTCACTCCTGGAAGAGGCATCCGTCATCACAGAGGGTCTCACAGGAGGTGGAGGAATCGGAGAACTTGTAGAATCATCCAGTCTGGACGAGCATATTCAGGGTTCAAGCCTAACAATTGGCAGTCTTCATCACTTATTCTCTTCAGAATGCTAAGAACCTGAGCACAAGCGAAAATTAGCTTCACAGATGAAGTAACCTAAACTGAGGCGCAAAGAAGGAAACATTAGGTACATGACGCCGTGCTTAGTTTGTAAGATACCTTTTCAGCAGAAAGTAGCTGTTTTTGTTCAACAGGTTCAGGAAGTTGTTCCAGATCATCATTTTTCTTCTTCTGAACCTTGTATTCTGCAATCATTTTCAAACCTTCAGTAGTGAGCTTGGGTTGTGCTGCTGAGCACTGCAACCACCATGACTCTTTTTCAATGGTTCATCAGAATCTTGAGGTCGGTAATCAATTTCATCACCACCTTCACATTTGGTTTTACTCTTGCATAGTTGCATGCATCCAAAAAAAAAAAAAATTAAGCGTACTTTTGGGTTTCTTAATCTCAGAGCTTGCTTGAACTTCAAGTCTTCCTAGAAAACATTAGTCAGATAATACATGTGGTGCCATAAGTAGGTGAGGCAGGATTATAACTAGGAGATGTACAGCTGCAACTGGGAGCAGGGACGGACCCAGAAACTCATGTGAGGGGGGGCAATATTGGATTTTTTTAATAATTTCGCGCGCGCGGGGGGGGGGGGGGGATAAAAAAATATAGGGCATAATATTGGGAAAAAAAATTTACAGGGGGAGAAATTGCCGCCCCCCTCCCCGGGTACAACATGGGTCCGTCCCTGACTGGGAGAGTAAGATGGACTACTTGGAGAATATGCAGGAGTAGTTGGGCTATATCCAGGAGAGCTAGGGATGTAAGTTGGTGAAGCGGGGCTATAAGCAGGGGAAGTGGGACTTTATCCAGGGGAGGTAGGGCTATATCAAGGTGATGATGGACTATAGCCTGATGATGATGGAGAGGGCCATTCCACCACATAAGGAGAGAACTGGGCATCAGTAATGGGTGACAAACGGAGATTCGGACTCTGCAAATAACTTAGAGACATCAACACTTCATAATATGTAGTTCCCATGGCTGGTGAGCGGGAAGGTGTCGTGCTAATATCCAATCCACCTTCCATATAACTGGGTAGTTAGAGTACAATAGGATGCTGTAACATCTCATCATTAAGATAGAAGACACAGTTACCAGTCGCAATAGGTGCAAGCTGACCTAACATGATATTCTCAGTAACTCCCTTCAAGTAGTCTGTTTCAGCTTATACTGCCGCATCAAGAAGAATGTCCACAATTTCTTCGAATGAGCACCTCATCATGGGCCCAGTATCATTCCGATTAATCCCGTGACGGGTGATGGAAATCAGTTGACCGCGATACATCATGGCATCACACAAGATTGCCAAGAGTCAGTAATTCACATAAGACCCATCAAATGATATAACAACACGCAACTCATCCAGCAAGAAGCTACGCACTGCCTCTATTCCAAGAACTTCAATAACTTCAATCAAGTGATTACTTCTTGTTCTCCTTGCATCAACATCTTCATGACACATAACAGATTGACACCTTCTGTGTTCAGCATCCAGTCGTTTTCCGCCTTGAAACCTTCATTCTCATCAACCCTGTTTACTTTACTATTTTTTATGAACACCATATT
>JAOTQH010177341.1:0-14875 GCA_025631255.1 Cornus kousa
AGATCAAACACACACACAACAAGAACACACAGATTTTACTTGGTTCACCCAAAATTTAGGGCTACGTCCAAGGGTTGTAGGGATTTCACTATGATAATCAAAAAACGGCTTACAGATACAGAGAGTTCAGTCTAATCTAAATACCCTTACACTAGGGCAACATAACATGTACAGTAAAAAACCAAAAATACCTTCCAAACAAGTTGGACCTTGGAGTACAGTATTTATCAGGCTCCACATTACCCATCAGGTATCACACAATGTCTCTTCTAACTCTCACCACTTCAGATGATCTCCTTTAAATTTTAAACTATATATATAGTGAAACCTAAATGCACATCTAAGCCCCAAATTTCACGTGCATCACACGTGTTTTTACTTGTTTACTAAATGTGTTATTTTGTATTTTGAAACACATAAAGAGTCACGTCAGGAAATAATGGAGTCCATATATACATAAGAACAATGTTATTAAAGGCGCGCCTAGGTGCCAGGCACCTATAAGCGCATGAATTGCGCCTCATGATAGCCCAAGGGCAGCGACCTTCATTAGGCGCGCGCCTAGGACGTGGCTCACGCTTTTACTTAGGCGCGCGACTTATTTCCTCTTAAGTTGTTTTTTAATTATTATTATTTTTTGTTATATTCAGCTTTTTCCTTGTGCTGGAAGAAAAAAGAGCTTTTGTAAATTTGTCTTCTTGTGCAATAAAAGAATAAAATAAAGAAAAGAAAAGTAATGATCAAATTTAGATGGATACGACATAGAAACGTGAGAGAGTGAAACAAATAAAGAAAGAAAAGGGAGTAGTTTGTTGCAGTAAACTTTGTCTTTTTGTGCAATAAAAGAATAAAATAAAGAAAAGAAAAGGGAGTAGCCAAGTAGTTTGTTGCAATGAACTTCGTCTTCTTGTGTAATAGGGCTATATTTGGTGTGAGTGAATGGAATCAAATGAAACGGGAATGGAATGCTTTTGTTTCTATTCTTTAATTTGGTAACTAATTTTAAAGTTGGAATGATGATTCTTGCCCATTATCTGAGAATGATAATTCTCACTAATTCATTCCACTTTCCAAATAAAAGAATGACCATTCTATTCTCACTTAAAAATAAAAAATAAAAAATAAAAAACATTTGATGAAACGTCGGCTACATATATATATATATATATAGATTGTACAAAAATAAGATGTTTTTCTGTGCAACCAAACATGAAGGTCATTCTCATTCCATTCCCACTTTATTTTATTCAATCACACCAAACTAGTCCTAGAAGAATAAAACAAAGAAAAAAAAATGGATTAGCTAGACAACGTACTTTTTAGTATGTCTTGATTTGCTTTGTTCTCATTTGCTCCGGAGTACTGTTAGTTACATTTTCATGTTGTTTTACTATTTGGGGGCCTTTGTGGCATGACTTTAAAATTTCTTTTTTTTTTTTTTTAAAATTATCTGAATGTATTTTGCTGAATTATTTTGAATGCATTTTCTTGAATGACTTTATCATTCCTGTTTTTATTTTATTTTATATATTTATATGTTTTCTTTTCTTTTTCTATTCTGTGTTTTTTCTTATTTTGAATGCAGTTTGTTAAGTTATGCTGAATGTTGTTTGCTGGAAATTGCTAGATTAATTATTTGAAATGTTGAATGTATCTTGCTGCATGTTGTTTGGTGAATTTTTTTGGTCCCTTAGGATTGTTTGGTTTTATGACTCAAAACTGAAACTAAATATCTTCCATTTGATGTTTTTCTTAATGGAGCTTTATTGTTTTAATTGTGCTATTTTGCTGGTTGCTTTATTGGTTTAATTGTGATATATTTAGTATTTTTATTACTGGATGTTTATTGTTTAATTTTACTTGTGTGCCTCACATCACTTAGGCATGCGACTTGCACCTAGGCTCCAAGGGAACTCTAGCACCTTTAATAACACTCTTAAGGCACAAGTGCTCATCGGAAGGTGGTTGTGGTTATATCAAATACATCCAAATGCGTCAAGTATAATCAAGAAATATGTCGACTTTTGAATATTTTTTTGTAAGTTGATTATGACTAACATGGCATGTCGGTCATATCACGACACGCAAGGGATACGTCAAATTTGTAATTCTTTCTTTAACAAGGGTCCTATTCATAATACTAAAAGATTTTGGTAAATGTGAAACTTTATATATATATATATATATATAAATATCAAAAACTAAATCTTCATTTAAAACTCAAGAGTCCCAAATCCCAAGCACTACCGATCGAGACCGGAAAGCCATTGAGAAGAAAGAGGAGGCAAAGGAGGAAAAAAGAAAATGGGAAAATAATAATAATAATAAGATAGACAATCCAATTAATTGTTCTACATTTCTAGGTATGTAAATTTTAGGTTTAGGGTTTTCACTATTATCTCTTTTAGCCATTTTCATACATTCTCTAATATAATAAAGCCCAAATACCCACACGGCACCCCCAACCTACACATATTATTCTAATTATTACCCAATGCACTTCAATTCAATATTTTTCCTTTTTTTATAACTTTTTCTCTCTTGAAAAATCGTCTACTTGCTACACACACTACCAATAGTGTCTCTCCTAAGTCCTAAGTCCTAAGTCTCACCATTCTTGACCATCGCTTATTTTTTTTTTTCCATCTATTTTTATTTTCAAAATGCTCATTTAAGCCCCAAATTTCATGTGCATCGCACGTGCATCATGTACGCGTGCTTTTACTAATTTACTAAATGTGTCATTTCAAGTTTTGAAACACATAAAATGTCACGTCACAAAATAATGGAATCCATCTTTGCCTAAGAAAGTATAAGTATTCATCGAAAGATTGTCATGGGCATATCAAACACATCTGAGGTGGGCACAACCAAGCACGCATCAAATACAATCAAGAAGTATCTTAACTTCTAAATTATTGTTCATTAACCAATCCAAATCTGAGTTATTTGATCTACCATTCATCACATGCAAATGACATTTTTTATTCATTTACTTACCAAAATTACACAAATTAAAAATAAACCATACATAATAACTCAAGGGGTTCCTATATATAATGCTTAGAGGTTGACTGCATTTAATTTTTTTCATTTATTTACTTGATTTATTGTTGGGTCTGATTGAACACGCGTCAGGAGGGATATGTCAAATTTGTAATTTTTTCTTTGAGAAGAGTCCTATATATAATGCTGCAGGATTGTGATACATTTGGAACTATATATATATATATATATTCATTCAAAACTCAAAAGTCAAAATTTTAAGCACTACTAATTGAGATCAGAAAGCCATAGAGAAGAGGAGGAGAAATGGGAGGAAAATGAACAATGCACATTAACTCAAATCACTGCACAATGCACATAAACTCAATTTTTTTCCTTTTTAGGTATGTAAATTTTCAGGTTTAGGGTTTTTACTACTCTCTCTTCCAATCACTGCACAATGCACATAAACTCAAATTTTTTCCTTTTTCAAACATTCTATCTAGAAAAAATATTTTTATTTTTATTTTTTATTTTTTCAGATGACTACATGCGCTCTGATTCACTATTTTGATTTTGATCTAAGAGCACTACCAAAGTGTTTCAAAAAAAGGTTATCTTGACCTAGGTCTACTTTACCCTTAATCAATCTAAGTTAAATGAAGCACCTATTTACAAGCAACACACCACCACCTATTTATGAGCAACACACCAGCAGGGGCGGAGCCAAGATTTTAGTTTAGAGGGGGCAGGGCGAGGCCGGGGGAAAGTACCCCCGGGCATACACTAGCTCCGCCCCTGCGCACCACCACCTATTTACGAGTGACGCACCACCAATAATGTGTGCACCACCAACATTGTCTTTACCAAACTCTCACCAATCTAGATCACTTATTTTCTTTCATCTCTTTTTTAAAATATATTTTTAATGATTTTTATTTTTATTTTTATTTTTATTTTTTATCCCACAGACGCAGATCACCTCTTTTCTTTCTTTTTATCTTTTAGAAATATTTCATTTACTACAATTGGGAAGCTTTATTTTTTATTTTTTATTTTTCAACAAATCGGACATTGGTCGGGATTTTGCAGAATTTGTTCCAATTCGACATGATTTGATCTGATCGAGTAAGCTGCAATTATTCATTAACCAATCCAAATCCAAGTTACTTGATCTACATTTATCACATGCATGACATTTTTAGATTCATTTATTTATCAACATTACAAAAATTAAAAATTAAAAATACATAATAAGATATTATGTACTATATCTGGTCAGATCTGATTTATCATAATCCAAATCCAATCTATTAATCTAATAGATTATCAGATTTAAATACTTCTAAGTTAGTAGACACAAATCTATTAGTGCATTCGAGAAAAGTATATTGGTAAAATGAAAAATTACAAATTTGGGCAAAGCTCAATGCCGAAGCCACCAAAAGGCAGCCCATTAAGCAAATGCAAAAATCTTGTCGTTGTGTGGGTAAATGTGCTGTCTTGTTGCATTCACTCTTATCAGACATTACCAACACCACCAGGTCCTTGTATTTTTCTTCTGCTACGCGGCAACACCACTTCTCATGCAAAATTAACAAAGACAAAAGCTCCTGCAGAAATTGCCACCTGATTAACCAAATTGCCGCGTATCCACATTCAGTTCAAAAACCATGCAGAAGATGACATTGTGACAGACAACCCCTCACACCTGTTATAACCTAACCCTCATTTTCTTTCCCTATAAATTCCCTCCACAGACAACAGTCTCACCATCATCAAACCACAAATTAAGACACACTTCTTAATTTGTACATACATGTCCATGGCCAACTCTTCTTTGCTCTCCATCACTCTCTGCCTTCTCCTTCTAGGCCACGACAGCCTAGCCCAACGCCAATCTTCTCGATCACAGCAGCAACAACAACAGAACGAATGCCGTGTCCAAAACCTCAATCCGCTGGAACCAGCTCGCCGCATTCAGCACGAGGCAGGCGTTTCGGAAGAATGGGACCAGAACAATGACCAGTTGCAGTGTGCCGGCGTGGCAGCAACTCGTCATCTTATTGAGCCAAGAGGCTTACTCTTGCCGTCCTTCAACAATGCTCCTATGCTAGTCTATGTTCTTCAAGGCAAGCCCTTAATCACATATTCTTGACATTTAATATGAATTCTATATTCTTGACATTTATTGTTACCTATATATGAACAGGTCAAGGTTTACTCGGCACCATGATTCCTGGCTGCCCAGAAACCTACCAATCTTTCCAGCAATCTCAGGAAGGAAGAACATCTCAGAGGTCTAGGGACCAGCACCAAAAGGTCCGACGTATCCGCCAAGGAGATATCATCGCCTTGCCGGCCGGAATAGCCCATTGGTCCTACAATGACGGCAACAACCAACTTGTTCTCGTGGTAGTTCATGACACCAACAACAATGCCAACCAGCTTGATCAGAGACTCAGGGTAAGAAACCAACGCAACCTGCCAGAATAAGCCCAGTTATCTTGTCAAAACTATAATCTAACTATTAAAAATTTACAAACTTTGGTATATTTTTTTCCCAAAACTAAATCTTTTGAGTGCATAGTTAGTGTTTAGAACTTGCTAGTTTTGTAATATTTGCCTCAAATTTAAGTAATGCACAAATGGTAGTTTTCACAACGATTGATCTCTTGTTTGTTTAATGTGACAGAGGTTCTTCCTTGCTGGAAACCAACAAGAGCAACAATCAAGAAGCTTGTACGGCCAACAACAACGCTTCGGCAATAATATTTTCCAAGCTTTTAATGTAGAGATTCTGGCCGAGGCTTTCAATGTAGACCCTGAGACTGCAAGGAAGCTACAGAACCAGAACGATAGGAGAGGAAACATCGTGAGGGTCGAAAAAGGGCTTCAATTGATAAGGCCAAGGTTTGAAGAAGAACAAGAAGAAGAAAGAAGAGAAGAAAGGGAAAGAGGGAGATACAATGGCTTGGAGGAGACCATTTGCAGCATGAGGCTCCATGAGAACATTGCTAACCCAGAGCGCGCAGATGTGTACTCAGCTCGTGGTGGTCGCATAAGCACTGTCAACAGCCACAACCTTCCCATTTTGAGACATCTCCAACTTAGCGCTGAGAGAGGAAATCTCTATAGGGTAAGAGATACATTCTTAGCAAGCATTTACAAACAATACGAGGTTTCCATTTATAAATAATAAGAAATTCTATTTGTGGTTATTAGTTCAAACTAAGAAATATGGTATCACAAGTATGAAGTTTGAGAGTAATCACTTTATATAAAATAATATTTATTCCCCATCTGAGTCAATTCTTCCATCCATAAAATGGATTTAAATTGATGCACTAAGAGTATCATACATTAATGGAATAAGACATTCATTAAAATCAATTATGCTTAGTAGTTAGCACTAATGTTTAACAATGTTAACTTTGATGCAGAATGCTTTGGTAGCACCTCATTGGAACATAAATGCGCACAGTGTGCTGTACGTGATAAGGGGAAATGCCCGGGTTCAGATTGTCGGGGACTCTCAGAGGCCCGCCTTTGACGGAGAAGTACGTGCTGGTCAGCTGCTGATTGTTCCACAGAACTTTGCTGTAGTGAAGAAAGCTGGGAACCAAGGTTTTGAATGGATTTCATTCAAGACAAATGACCTTGCAAAGACCAGTCCTCTAGCTGGAAGGACATCGGTTATCCGGGCATTGCCAGAGGATGTCCTAGTCCATGCCTATCAGGTTTCAAGAGATGAAGCAAGGAGGTTGAAGCATAACAGAGAGGAGGTGACCGTCCTTAGTCCGAGGTCTACCTCTCAAGAAAGGCATTCTGCTTGGGCCATTGTGGAATAAGCTGTTTGGTGTGTGAGTTTTTTTATGTTTGAGAGAAAAGCTACGTGTACTACTTAAGAAGTAGCTAGGTACGTATGTATGAGAAATAAAACAGTACTAGGAGGCTTTTGTTGGGAGGGTTTTCCAATCTACATAAGAGTCATCCTTTAAAATGTTATGGATCTTTCATAGATTGTGTATCTAATATATATTAGATATCTATGCGTGTATTATATATATGGGTGATTATATATATATTTGTGTGTATTTATATATAAATGAGCTTGAGTCAAGCCCACAAGTGTCCAAAAAATGCCAGCCCAAACTAACCGACTTAACCAAGTTTATCCAGAGTCAAGCTTGAACAAGCTTCTAAGCTAAGCAAGTCGAACCTTAACAATCGAAAGCTTGACTATATTTTATTTATTTATTGGTTAAGGTAATTAGTATATTGCATGAAAGAATGTACGGCAAGGAAAAGCTGAAACAAACCCTATAGGTTGGAAAAGCTTAAACAAAACCTAGAGGCTGGAAAAAAAAAACTTGCAGAGGACTAGAGCCTACTGGGAGAGGGACTTACAACCCTAAAAGCGAAATTAGACATAAAGAGTACCACTATTATCTCAACTTAATTTTGACTGATAGTGTGGTAGCCACTACATTGAAACTCCAGGTCTAGAATTTTTTTTCAATAAGTAAAACTCGAGGTTTGTAATTGAAAAACAAAATTAATGCTTTTTTCATGACCAAACTCTTTTGCTTTCTGTCTACACTTCTCTATCATTTTCTTTTTAAACTACAGTGAAAAAAATCATCAAAGAGAAAGAAGGCAACAAAATCACCAATGATGTCAGCAACAATATATCTATGTGGGCTGCTGGCAATTTCAGATGACGATTATATCAATGAATTTTTGTAGAGGATTCTAACAAATCAAGTGTTGGAAGAATTTATTGCAGGAGATTAGTGGTGACACTGATACCAAACCCCAATTAAGCCAACCAATTTATCATCTTTTTTGTCATCAGAGGACATAACAAAAATTGGAAGTAGTGATTTTCAAATATCTCCTACGGCCCTAATGGTAAGCATAGTGGAGGTGAGATTTTATGTTTAAGACTCATTGCAGTCATGTCATTCTTAATTTGTACCACATTGAAATTGTGATGTTCAGCAATTTTGGAATTGAAAGAAGTGATCAAACAATGCTAAAAAGACTTGGGTAAGGCAGCTAGTTTGTTTCCAAACAGAGCAAGGTATATGTACCTGAATCATTGGCTGAAGCCTCCAATCATTCTTGCTGGAAAGATGCTATACAGGAAGAAATCAATGCCCGGAAAAAAAACAATAACATGAAATGATTGTTGGAAATAATACTTGATTTTAGAATTTTAGTATTAAATAGTATTTTCAAGTATTTGGTATGTGCGTTTCATGTTAGTGGGGTAGTAAATGGTCTTGATGGAGAAGGTTATGTAACCAAAAGGTATGAAAATTAAGCCTCCTAAATACTATGTTAGTGGGAGTTATGTTATTAATGGTCATGTTAGTGGGAGATGTGGATGTGTCTTCTAAAGATTATGTTAGTGGGAGTAATTGGAGTTCGTATGTAATTGATAAATATTTACATTCTTGGAGTCTATATAAACTCATGTGCTCTAGTAATTTTATAGTGAGAATACGATGAAATAGTATGAGTAGAATATAAGATATTTCTAAATGTTTCTTTCATCAACTCCTCTTCCATATTATTGTATTGTGTGCGTCTCTAGTCCGGCCACTTATTTCCAACAAAGTGGTATCAGAGAAAAAGTCAACAATGATTGATTTAGTTAACATGAAATGATTGATTCAGTATGTCGTAAGGTAAGCAGCTGATGGAAAGTGGGCAAGCAATGCTTTTGGCATTTTTGATCTTCTTTCGGGTACATACTAGTGAAAGTTTGTGTGTTAAGACCATAGAAGTTAGAAGTAGCCTTTAAAGTGAAAAACTCTTTCTATGCTGTTACGGTAGCAAGTTTCGATAAGTTCACTAGGTAAAGTGACGGCGAATGTGGATGAGATAGACCTCTTTCGCTTAGTCGGGTTACAGGAGTTTGTGAAGGTGACCTTCGTTTGGGCGAGAGGTTCACTGCAGGTGCTGTAGTAGAGAGAGAATCCTTTCCGTTCAGTTATCGGTCTAGTGTGCTAGTTCCCACCTATGTTGCTGGACAAGGAAGCAAGCCCTTTTTTTCAAGCAAGCTTTGAACTTCCGTTGTTCCAGCACTTTCTCTTGTAGCGTTTTGCCCTTTGGTTCACTGTGTCTTTTCAGTTAAGTGGGTCTTTTTGGTCAAAGGCAGGAATTTTCCAGATACTCAAGAGTGCTAAACAAAGAAGGGGGATCCATTTCTAAAGGAAGAAGGGAATCAAGCCTTATAATGCCAGCCATTAACTCCTGAATTCACTCTTTAAACAGAGGAAGCGCCTAAAAGAAAGCCTTTTTTTATAAAAAAATAAAAAACTTATTACAGGTCGTAGTACCTACCAATATAGACAGCTTTGCAGGCCTTTTGACAAAAGAAAAATTGCCATAGAGATTCACTCATAACAGATATCCATCCTAACACTGCTATTATCCATCCTTCACCCCTGAACTAAAAGTTTTTACCTATGTTACCTGGACCTTTCAAAAGTAGTGAAGTACCCGTATTTGACATATATTGCTTGAACATAGGTATGAGATATATGTCCAACACTTTTGGTTGGAAATATGCTTAAAAAGCATATTCAATCATTCAATTTTCTTATATTATTACTTCAAAATGAGTTAAATGCCTATATTGAACACTATGTTACATAAAACATTACTTTACTAAATAAAATAGATTAATTAAATAAAATGAATATTTGGCAGTGTCTCCTTTTGTTTGAAGATTTGACACATCCGAAACATAGATACATACCGGTACCCACACACGTACCCGAGCCCGTGCTACATAAGTTTTTATTCCTTGACCTTCCTGGCGCCATAAGGACTACATACAAGGAATGCTGCTTACCAAAGCCCCTATCCACCGTCATATCCCCTCTTCTCTAATGTGCACTGCTTGCTCGAAATCACCTTCCTGCTAACCTCTTGGCTTAGCTCTAATAGAATATATTCGACTGAGCTACCGTAAGAAGAACTACTAGCTACTATAGGAGTGCTACTGCTACTATCGAAGGAGCTACTATAGCGGAAGAGCTACAATTCCATGAGCTAAGACAGATGAAGGGAGATCTATTTCAGAAAGGGATTAACTGATTGCCTTAGCCGCCTTATAATGGTCAGCCTTGCTCCTATCGTATTAGGAGTTTAGGATTCCTTACTTGTATACACAATTATCACTCCAGTCCTTTGTACCATAAGAGAGTGGCAAGGAGGAGATATTAAGCTATCAAAGGGATGCAAGCAAGGAATCCTAGACTTCCTAGACAATAGGAGCGAGGCTAAGAGCCTTCCCTTACTCTAGAAGCCTTCAATGAAAGCCACTTTTTGAAGTATAGCTCAAAGCAGTATTTGGTTGATCATCTCCGCAGAATGGATTTGAAGAGATATAAAAACTAGTAATGCACTTCTATATCCTTTAGCCTTTATAGTGAAGTTCACTCCTTCAATACTGAAAATCTTTTTTGCAGGTTTTATATTTCCACTGTATAAGATAACAAATTTCCATCACCTAAACGACCAAACACTTCCTCACCACTGAATATACATTACCTGATGAAATTTCAGGTATCAATACTCATGGAGCAGGTTAAGATTCACGCCTCAAAATTTTCCATCACCTAATTGACCAAACACTCCCTTACCATAAAATTTCAGGTATCAACAGGTTAAGATTCATGCATCAAACTCTAACCGCAGAGTAGTCTTTCATATTCTCTGGAAAAAGGAAAAAAATTTCTAGAAACCCAAATAGAAGGTATAGGTATAGACTATAGACTCGGATCAAATGGACCCCTAAACAACTAAACAAATTTTACTGGATAAATTCAGTATTAAGCTTTTAAACTCTATCTAGGTAAAGCATCATACAGGGATACAGAATTGAAATATATATATATATATATATATACACATATAGATGGTTTTAGCATAGAAGAGAGAGGTGAGTGATTAGTGCTCAGAATGAGGTAATTGTTTGTGAAACCATTCTTGTTATTGAATATTTTACAATACACCAAAATGGAAAAAATAATAATAATAATAATAATAATATAAATAAATAAATAAATTTGAAGAAAATACTAAATTTAACGTGCAGAATAAGGTAATTGTTTGTGAAACCATTCTTGATATTGAATAATTTACAATTTATGCACCAACAGACACCCAATACAGAGATTGCAGAAGGATAATACCCAAAACCTCAAAATGCAACAAGTTGTGAAATGATATTTCAAAAGCAAATCAAATCCCTAAGCCGCAAAATGAAATCTTATTTACGAAGTATCAGAATTGAGAAGGAAAAAAAAAACAAATATTGAAGCGATTGAGAGATATGAGTTCGAGATTTAAAACTTACGAAGATTTGAGGGACAGTAGATTGTTGATGGAGATAACAGTAGACAAAGAGAAAGCTAGGGTTTGAGAAAACCGAGACGCATTGCAATTTGTGCGGAGTTTGATCGATATTGTGAGAGAATTGCGCGCGAGTGAAAAAAGTGAGGGCAGATCAGGAAAAAAAAAAAAGGTGAAGGACATTGTTTGGATGTTATTAGAACTTAAAATAATGGGTGACAAATTACTATACGATAATTCGACACGAACTACGCGAGTTAAAAAAGTTTGAATTTGACATAAATAGGTTTAGATCATAAAAGGATCGACATAATTAGTCTGTTTACCGTGTCCGGTTAGGATTAAAGGATTCAACCCGTATAACTCGTTATGATTCATTTAACTCAGCATGTTATAATCGTAAATATAAATGATGTAATATCTTAACTCAATTACTATACCTAGTTAAGTCATTTCAACATAAACATTGTCTATGTCTTATTATTATTATTATTATTTTTTATTTTGAATATTTAGGTTGATTGACAGGTCATTAAATGGGTCAGCACATTTACTTGTTTAATAAATAAGTTGAATTAGTGTTAAAGATTTTTAACACAATTATTAAATGAGTTAGAGTATAAATTTACTTATTTGGTATACTATCCTTACATCAACATAACATGAACACAGCGTATGAATGTGAATTTCCACCTAGCTTAGAAGTAAGCTCAGCTCTTCCCACGGGGGACAAGGATCCTCCAAGTTCACTGCTCTGTACTTGTGGTAGGTTAAATTACGAGAGTTTGACGTGTGGCATTTTATACATGTAGGATTGAACCACTTCAGCTAATAATTATTTTTTAATATATAAAAGTAATTATTTCAAGTCTTTTTACACTTTTTCAACTTGCTATAATGCATGTAGCAGCTAATGTAGTGGATCCTAATCCTTTCATGGGTTAGGGAATTATCAGAATAATCTGTGTTGTTCCCTCCTAGAATATTCCAGCCTCTATTCTTAGATAATTTCCTAGGTTGTGTTGAATTTTAAAGCTCTTCTTTCATTAGAGCTGGTGGTTGTCTCTGAGTTGTTTTTTCTCCATGTCCTTAGATTGTTATGCTCCTAGTGTTCTCTCTCCCTTGCTCTCTCTCTCTCTCTCTATATATATATATATATTCTTATTACTAACCAAGAAAAAAAAATTATGTGAAATGTCTAAATCTGCAATTTCTCCATGGAATATTAGATGGTGCCAAAATTATGTCATTGTACAACGTTAAAATACAAGCCAATTTATTCAATTGCAATTTATTATTATTATTATTATGTTGTCATTAGCAAAAAACACACACCTCACTCATACATGATACACCCACTTTGCCTATTTGAGAATCGAAACCCTCATCATCTACTTTGGAAGGCAGGGAAGATGTGACGATGCCCTTGGTTATTAAATTGTAATTACATTGGATTAATTTCTAAGTCAAACCATTTACAGTCTTGATTAAAGTTGCAAAAAACAATTGAAAGTAGTTTGATAATATTTCATGAGTAATTTTTTTTTTTTTTTTTCCTTAACTTGGCAAGGAGGGAAGGATGAGGTGAGTCAAACTTGCAATCCCACACGATTGAGGGGATTGTTGCCTCTACCAACTGAACTACTGTTACAAGGGGACTTGTTTCACATTGGATTTGGGCGGATGGAGAAGTGAATAAGTATACATGGGTTGGGGGTTAGCCCCAACCTAATAGTTTAAACTTTTGAGCTGGATCACAAAGCATCCGCCTTCTTACAATTGGTGTTTGGGCAACGGAAACGTACAAACACAAAGATCCAAAGAAAGCTAACAAAATGGTATCAAAGCCAAAGGTGAAGGAGATCCAGAAAACACAAGAAGTATCAACATGTGCTGCAATGGGCTTCAGTTGTAGGTGGAGTCAATCGGCTTAGTTACACGGCATGCAACTCGAGTAATCAAGGTGGAGCCTTGGAGGTTTGACTGATCAAAGTATAATTTGGACAATTGAAGTTTTGCAGGTGTATCGTCAAGATTGAAGCTCCAAAAGAATTGTCTTTGATCAATGTCGCAGAAACGATGATTGGCCGGATGGAATTTGAGCTAACTAGAGATTGTGAGAAATTGTGTCTCAAATTCCTATTCAAATTAGGATTTTATTTTAGAGTTGTATTATGTTAGGCAATTTTTTGTTTGGCAAATCTTAGCCTCTAAAGAATAGGAATTGTGTTTGTAACTCTATAAATAGGTACATATGTTGTGGGTTGAGACTTATGAGATTAAGAGTAGTGTAGTCTCGTGAGGGAGTTGATGGGTAGAGGTAGTATGCAGGTTGGTAGAGTAGAAAAAACACTGTTGACACTGGTAGCGAGGAGATAAGCTTGTGGAGTTGTACATGGTAAAAAGACATGTACATGATGTTGGTACTCTATTTTTGTAATATCTCTACAATAGTGAAATATTTTCTCATCCATCGACATAGACCGGTTCTGGTTGAACTATGTATTTTTTTGTGTTTGTATGATTGTTTTGTTGGCTTTCTTTGGATCTTTATGTTCGTACGTTTCCGGTGCCCCAACGCTTGGTATCAAAACCAAACTCATTCATTGACTCGGTGTGATGCCAAACACCCGCAGAGATAAGTGGAACTCATCCCACATCATAATTAATTTTAGGGTAAAGTACACTAACACCCCCTGAGGTTTGGCATAAGGACACTCAGGTGAAAGTTATCCGTTTTTTGGACAATGACACCCCCTTGAAATTTTTTTAACCAAACAAGGCCTTAAATCATATGAAAAGACAAAATTGCCCCCTAATATTAAATTCAAATTTATTACAAAAATATCATTACATGTCAAATGGCACAATTACCCCTCAAAATTTAGCACCACAAATTAGCGCCAAGTGGCGCCAGATTAACAACCTATCTAATCTTCTAAAACCACACACTAAATACCGTCTGCGGCTCTCTGTATCTCTCTGCGAACTTTCATTTCTTCTACCTTCCGGAAAAAAAAACTTGCATTTCTTCTCCTTTTCTTCGTTACCATTTCTGCTTGAAACCCTAGAATCTTTCATTTCTTCTCCTTTTCGTATGACCATCTCTGCCTAACTAGTCACCATGATCATTTTAAAACCCTAGTTCTGGAGGCTAATTTTGCGATCTCGTCAAGACCAACCAGTATCTTTGTTCTGCTTTGGTCTCCACACATCTCGGGTTCTCTCAACACACTTTTCTCTTTATATATATATATATATATATATATATATTAATCTATTCTTTTTTTCCTAAATTATATTAAATCTATTCGTGTGTATATATATCTATATATCTTTATTTTGCTTCCATTGAAACCTTAATATTTGTTGAAATTTTTTTGTTAATTTACCAAAAAAAAAATATATATGGGTTTTTTTTTACAAAAAATTTGTTTACTAAAATGGTGTTTCCTTTACAAAATAAATATTGTAAAGATTTGGGGTTTTCTAAATATGGTATTTTTTTAAAAGAAAT
>JAOTQH010177560.1:0-14874 GCA_025631255.1 Cornus kousa
GGCTTATGTCTCAACCATAACTTTTAAAAGCCCTTATGTAACATAAGTGTACAAAAATTACAAGTTTATAAACTTTTTATGATAATGAATTTCAGTGCAACTAAACAACAATGGAAAAAATTATCAAAACTAGCAAGCATGAATTTATGATAAAAAAAAATACCAAAATATAAATAGATACAATCAAAGTAAGTTTTTAATTGAAAAGGTATCTGAAGTGACATCACCTTATCTGTATGCGACTTTCTAAATGACCTGCCAAATTACAAAAAGACATCGTCAAAAAAAAAAAATAAAAAAAAAAAATGAAGAAGAAACCGAGAAGAGTATCCACTTTGATAAATTCAACATGTTTATATCACACAGGAATGAAAGAGGAAAGTCTCAGTGAGGGTAGACTCCAACTTCTATAAGAAATGTTTTTTTTGTTTGTTATGTTTTAGGCACTTCAAACATTGTGGATGTATAGAGAAAGTGATGAGTATTGAGATTTGATGCAATATTAGTTGTGAATTTTCAGAATTCAGTGACAAACTTGACTTTTGAATAAATGAATGAATTCAAATTTTCATTAAAAAATGTATAAAAAAAGTAAAAAACCTCTAGACATTTATATAATACCATAGTAGTATAGATTTTGGTAAAACAAGAAGATTGTTAATTGTCAATTTTGTAAACCATGTCTTGCAATACATAGTGGCAACTGATATACCTCATTTAAGATTCATTTTAAGAAATTGATGAAGTTTTATATTTATGTTTGTTTTCTGCTGACTATATATTGACAGATTGAGCTCAACTGTGTCAATTTGGTGGAGCAGTGATGAAGTTTTTTTCTACTTTGACTCTTAATGCTCGGAGACCATGTGCAATAATATGGTTTTGGTTTTCACTGCTACTCTTGCTACTGTATAATAGAGGAGTACTCACAGCTTCCAATTACTTAATTGGGCTTGGAAGCTATGACATTACAGGACCTGCGGCTGATGTCAACATGATGGGATATGCTAACACAGATCAGACAGCTTCTGGCGTTCATTTCCGGTTGCGAGCTCGGTCGTTTATTGTGGCAGAGCCGCAGGGGAACCGTGTGGTATTTGTGAATCTTGATGCTTGCATGGCCTCACAACTTGTGACAATTAAAGTGCTTGAGAGGTTGAAGGCAAGGTAATCATTATATCACTAAATTGTGCCTAGTGTATATTTGATCCACTATTTATAACTCTTTCGTTAAACAAATTGTCAAAAAGAAAAAGAAAAAGAAAAAAAAAGGAAGGAAAGAAAAAAAAAAGGAAAAAGTGCAAATGCTTTACAAGAACTCCTAACAATTTGATACCAGGGGCGTTTGGAATAATGAATTGGATATATTCTTGCTCATAGCTTACGATTGGATTTTGATTGTGTGTTTTATATGTCCTAGACTTCAACTGAAATAATTGATGATATTACTTTTGCAGATATGGGAACCTATATACTGAAAAGAATGTTGCTATAAGTGGTATTCACACCCATGCTGGTCCTGGGGGATATCTACAATATGTTGTTTATATTGTTACATCTCTTGGATTTGTCCGCCAATCATTTGATGCCATTGTTGATGGCATTGAGCAAAGTATCATACAAGCTCATGATAATCTCCGTCCGGGATCAATTTTTGTGAATACTGGTAACGCAAAGGCACTCTTTACTCTCCCCAACTTGTTTAATACATGATAAAATGACTGAGTCTATAATAGATGTAGAAATCTGCACATTTATGCATATTGAGGTGATAAAGAAGAAAAAGGATTGGTTGGTTTTTGTTTTTGTTTGTGGAATTCAGTTATCTTGATGAGTGGAGTAAGTTTGAGACAATTTGTGAACAACTAAAACTTCGAAGGTATCCTTTTTTTTTTTTTGTCTTCTTCTCTTCCTTTCCTCTATCATACATGATACCAACGGATGTTCTCTTTAAAAGTCTTGAGCTCCTGTATTTTCTATCTATTGCTCACATAAATTGAAGATCCTGAGGCGTTACTTTTCTAGAATATGGACTTCTTGCGGTTATTGAAATTTGACCAGTAAAAAGATAATTGATGCTTGAACTCTAGGCTCACCTCAGTCAGTGTTAAAATGCTCAAAAGTCATAACCATGTGCTTCATTTGTCAAAATGTGACTGAGTTTGTTTTCCCCAATCTGGTTTTTCCTTTGGGGTGTGCTTCATATAGTTAGTCAGAAATGCCTGACCTGATTAACTTATTTCTGGGGGTTCTTTAAAGGCAAAAAATTCTTTTATTCTTGAAACTTATAGTTTCTACCGTCTTTCCCTTTTTAGCAAAAAAATCACAAATCAAATCAGATTGGATTTGTGAAACACAACCAGATTCTCTTATCTGTTTCAATTTTAAAACCTTGTGATTACATTAAATATTTGCGGGGTGATGATTTGGGAATTGATGCCAGATGCCACTGATCAGCAACACAATTTCCATATATTTAAATTATGTCTCAAAATCTGTTAGAACTTCTGATATATGTCAAAAAAATGCTAGAAGTTAGGTCTCTATCTATCATGTCTATTAACGGGGACCACACTGGGTAATGACCCTTTATGCTCTTTTTTGTTGTTGGAAATTTTTACAATATTGGCCTTTTTCTTTCCTCCAAATATATATATATATATATATATATATAAATATTTGTTTATGTATATATTTTTTAATGTGTATTGTAAAAAGTGGATGCTCTGCCCTAACTCGAGGGTTGTCCTGGTGCATTAGTTGGCTGAATTGCATGTCGTCATTTGACTTACCAATCTTCATGTGGCTAGATCTGTTTTAATGCATCAAGAGCTAAGGCCATAGTATCTGAATTTAAACTGACAGAGCTTTTCGTATCTCCATAGCAGTAGGTCTTGATTTTTCCTTTAATTTGTTACACATCTAATTTTCTGGTTTCATGCAGTTTTATTAGATTTATAGATTGCTTTAGAAAAGATACTTAAAAGGTCACTAGGGAATGTTTTCTTGAACTCAACTTCATATCTGATTGCACTATAATACATAGGTACCATGTCATCTTGCTGTGGACTATACTTCATCTATGCTCTTATAATTTTGAAATTTGCAGTGTATTAGAATTTGCTTTTACTTATCGTTATTTTTGGCTTCCAACTTACAGGAGAACTTTTAGATGCTGGTATAAATCGAAGTCCCAGTGCTTATCTCAATAATCCTGCAGCCGAACGCAGTAAATTCAAGTATGATGTTGATAAGGAGATGACCCTTCTGAAGTTTGTGGATGATGAATGGGGTCCAGTGGGTAGCTTTAACTGGTTTGCAACTCATGGAACTTCTATGAGTCGTACAAACTCATTGATTAGTGGGGACAATAAAGGAGCTGCTGCGCGGTTTATGGAAGACTGGTTTGATCATAATGGTATTGAAAGCACATCAGATAAATCTGAAGCCAATGATATCCCGCGAAGAGTCTCAACCATAATTCCGAGTGTTCATGAAAATTGTAAGTCATAGCTCCTCTTCCTCAATATCAGTATATCAAAACAGAATTAGAAAATGTTTGGAACTTTTGGTTATTATAGTGATTTGCTGCATATTATGCCATATAAATGAAAATTATATTTTCTATTATTGTACTGTTGCTGGTGGTTTTTATGGCTTTAAAACAACATCGTACCACGATCCTTGTAAAACCGGAAGCATACCTCTGTTGACAGGAAAAAACAACATCATTCATGTGGAATCGGAGTTGCAAAAATTGGTCTGATTGAGACCTAACTGTATACAATATATATGATTAAAATGATTTCAAAAATAAATTTAATTTCCTTATTTAGAAATATTTAATCACATTGTACAAACAACAATAGTATTGCTCAGAGCATTCAAATCTACCTTGTACCAATGCCATTTTTGAGTTGACAAAGGTACAAGGTGTATTTGAAGGATCTAAGCAATGTGATTATGGTATAATGAGAAGGAAAGGGATAAAGTTTTTGCCCTTTACTAAAATATTTGACATTGACTTAATGCAGACCACGTGTTACTAGAGCTTGCTGCTTCTTTCCAAGCTTCTTCCGGGAAACCAGCTACTAGGCTTTTGAGTGTTGCAAGACGTGTCAGGAATGCTCTCCGATTGGCTGATAAGCCTAGATTTGTATCTGCATTTTGTCAGTCAAACTGCGGTGACGTTAGCCCAAATGTGCTTGGTGCATTCTGCATAGATACTGGGCTATCATGTGACTTTAATCACAGTACTTGCGGTGGAAAGAATGAGTTGTGCTATGGTCAGGGACCAGGGTATGCATTACTCACCATGCTAAGATTATCTGACCTTATTGCTGTGAAACTAATCTTATCTCTGGCTTTTCTTACAGTTACCCAGATGAATTTGAGAGTACTCGTATCATTGGAGAAAGGCAATTCAGAAAGGCTGTGGATCTTTTCACTAAAGCGTCTGAGCAGTTGAAAGGGAAGATTGACTATCGTCACACTTATTTGAATTTCTCCAATCTTGAGGTGCAAGGAAAAGGTAAAACATGTCCTGCTGCAATGGGTTTTGCATTTGCCGCCGGTACAACTGATGGACCTGGAGCTTTTGATTTTAAGCAAGGCGACGACCAGGTAACAGAAAAATATAATACTTTAAAGTTCCCACATAATTTTACTCTCTCTATATCATGATGCCTGTCTACTTGAAGTGGCTATAATGTTTATTGATTTCTCTTCAGGGGAATGCATTTTGGAGGTTGGTTGGCAGCTTACTCAAAGCACCTAACAAGGAGCAAATTGATTGTCAACGTCCAAAGCCTATTTTGCTTGATACTGGTGAAATGAAGGAGCCGTATGATTGGGCGGTGAGTTGCAATCCTCGGACTTTTTCTTATAATGGGCTTACAATTTATTTACTTTTAGAGTTTCCAAT
Source organism: Cornus kousa (assembly GCA_025631255.1). NCBI lineage: Eukaryota > Viridiplantae > Streptophyta > Magnoliopsida > Cornales > Cornaceae > Cornus > Cornus kousa. Next base: position 4,925 of record JAOTQH010177560.1, read on the forward strand.
TATGAAGGGTTCATCAATGGTGCTTTCTGAACTCAAGATGAAGAACTTTACAGTTACTTCAGTTTTGATAGTACAACCCAAGTATTGGTTACCAAATGCATCCACTGAGATTTAGATGAGAAAACATTTAACCATTTTTATGCCTAGTTAAAGATTCTAGTCTTCTAGAGGGCTAGTGCTGAGCTATATGGATCTAGAATTTTATCGGTACCACTCCTTGATGCATTCCCTGAAATTTACATTTGAAAGCCTTTGGTTTTTATAGAAGTTGAGTGGACTTAGAAAAGATGAAATGTTCTATATAACTATATTTCCATTGGATACGAACAATTTTGTAACTGTATTAATAATAAAATTTTACTGGTGTCGTTCCTTAATCTATTCTCTGAGATATACATTTGAATGCCTTTAGTTTTTATGCAACTCATGTGGGCCCAGGAAAGATGATTTATTTATTTATTTATTTTTAATATGTGTCCTCTGAGATAAGTCTGGGATGAGTTAAAGGTGAAACTGAGGTTCTTTTTGGGATTTGGTGGATTATTCCATTCTAATATGTCCACAAAGCTGCAGAGAAGTTAAATGGTTTGAATAAGGTGCATCAGTATATCCAATAGGTTAAAAAGGAAAATTCTACTTAACAGTCATTAAGCCAACTATCTTATAAAGAGTCCAAGTGTTGGGTGTTAAAAAATATACAAGAAGAGAATATTGAGATGAATAATCAAAGTGACTACAAGAGAAGGTTGAAAAATTAGGAGTGAAGCCATTTACTGATAAAATAAGAAAAACAAGTATGGACATACACAATGTAACCCGCGGATGCAATTAGCTTTGTATAGAAGGTAAAAGAGGCTGATTGAAACTAACACTGGATGAAGTAATTAAATATGACTAGAAAAAATAGAATATAATAGGAAAATTGGATTGTAATAGAAAAAATGGAAAAAGAGAATTCATGTGATTGACTGTTCATATATGATAACGGCAAGAATGGTGATGGTAAATATCCCCATAAATGTGGCATTTGTATAAAAAAATAATGTAATGGTATGCTATTGTGGATTTCTTAAAGAAAAGAGAGATCTGAATGGAAGAGTCTAGTCATCTGATATAATAAACCTTTTCTGATGTCAAAACCCTTTGCCATTTAATGTTGTTCTGATGTGTTTGTTTTTGGGAAAGGAGGTTGAGTCAAATGACTTATTTATTTATTTATCTGAAACCATGTCTATGTTGTGTTATTGATAACGAAATAGAGAATATTCGCGTTCGTGTAATGGGGGACCATTCTTGACTCCATCCTGCTTGCACCTTATTCTCATTAGTTCGCGACTGTAAAATAGACTGTGCAGACACCTCTAATCACCAGTCTATTTATAATTTCCACTAAGTCTACTGATGTATTTATGTAACGTATCATATTTTTTGCAGCCTTCAATACTTCCCATTCAAATTCTACGGATAGGGCAGCTAGTTATTCTCAGTGTACCTGGAGGTACGTGGCTTTCCTGGTTCTTCTTCTTCTCTCATTGCTTCAAGGTTAATGGTGCTGTTTTAGATATTTATGTCTTGATTCCCGGTTGAATGTTATTTTAAGTTAATTAGGTGAAGAAGTTGTAAATGCTTTCTCTTCATATATAGGTTACAGAACACAGCTTTTTCAGCCGATATGGTGAAGAGTGACTTTGTCTCTATTGCCATAGGTGCAAGTTGGGCTCTGTTGCACTTGGCTGAGGTCAGCCCTCAGATTTGTGGATAGGTCGAGTTTTGCTGGCTTCAATTCCACTGAAATTTTAATTTAAGATAGCAGAATGGATTCATCTAAAATGCTTGAACTTTACTTGTACTGGAGATGGAGAAATTCAAAACAAAAACTTTGGCTTACTAATCTTAAAACAACTAATTTTTATCAAAATTCAAATTATTATGATTTAATATAGAGGTATTTTACCTCAACACACTCTCCTGGTCAGGTTTTAGGTCAACTTCAAGCCTGATCCAGGACATGAATTAGGTCGATGTGTACTATACCAATTAGCACCATTAGTTACCATTGCTATTCGGTTGTTCTCAATGAAACAAACACATCTTAATAGTAATTTTGCTACGGGTTGCTTGCTGCAAGTTTTTTTTATTTTTTTAGTTATCGAGCCTCAAGCTCAAGTGGTATATCATCCTCCTTCCAAATATAAGAGTGAGGGTTCAAATTCTCTTGTGGGCAATAGTGGGTGCATGAGTAGCCTACCTACCCAAAGAAAGTAAGAGAAAAAGAATAACCCTTTTTTTCCTTCCTGCTCTGCTCTCATTTTATGACTGATTCATTTTGGTTGGCCAGGGAGTAATTTTAATTGTGTCAGAGGGTTTTACTCTATACTCCTTCCGCGTTTCCTTTAGGTTCTCCTTTCTATATACCAAATGCAGTAAACTATCTTCACCTTTCCTTCCCCTCCTTCTCCTTCCTCCCAGCTTGATCTTCTACCAAACAGAATATAAATGTTTTTTCAAGTTATCAGATTACATTATAGTTTAATTATGGTGAGTATTGTTTCCATATTGCCTGTTTTTTCGATAGAAATAAAATAGAGCAATTAGAGTTGTCAGAGTTAAATATTCTACTTTGGTAGCGTGCCTAAGTTCTATTTTTTTCTGTTCATTTCTCTTTTTCAAAAACCAATTTAGTGGCTACTAGAAACCAATTTTTACCTTGAAGTGAACTCAACTTCAGCGTATTGTTTATTTCTTTGGTTTTGTTTCTTGGCATCTGCCAATCTATTGGCTTCATCCAGAACCAACTCATGATCATCCATTCCTCTGGCAGCTTTTTATGCTGCAATGGAACTGAATTCCCCAATTTGGTACATGGAACCCAATTTTTGATTGCTGTTGTGATTTTCCAGAAGAGCTATGGATCATTAATGATTTTTGATTGGTTGTGGTTTTCCAGTAGAGCTATGGGCATTTCACGATTAATATGGTTCTCATAACTCGTGAATTTATTGTTTCTTCGCTCTCTTTTTGTCTGTGACAGAATTTACAACAATGGCTGGGAGGCGTCTCCGAGATGCTGTGAAGATGGCTCTCACGAGGGGAGGACATGGAGAATTCAGTAGCAACACGCATGTTGTAATAGCTGGGTTGACTAACACGTATTCACAATATGTCACTACCTTTGAAGAGTACGATATGCAGAGATACGAGGTCAGTAGTCAGATAATATTCTCAAAATGAGTAGTCATGTTTGAGACATATTTCTTCTTAGGTAGCCTACCAGAGTGTTGTTTCTTTAACCTGAATCTTTAATTCACACACTCCATATCAGAAGCACATTTCTCATTTTAAGGCTGTAAACCTTGGACTTGTTTCTATTAACGAGGACCATGCTATGAACCAGACTGACATCAATTCATATATCCTTGCTTGCTCTGCTATCACTGTTCTGGTCGAATCCCGCTGCAGTATGATACTCAAATTGACCCAAAAAGATATATTAAGCTATGTTGGAGTGCCTTTGGTGACTTTTTTTTAAACTTCTCAGGGTGCTTCCACTCTATATGGTCCACACACGCTCAGTGCCTACATTCAGGAGTTCAAGAAACTTGCAACGGCTCTGATCAGTGGCCAATCTGTCGGACCAGGCCCACAACCCCCAGATCTTCTTGACAAGCAAATAAGCTTGCTAACTCCAGTTGTTGTAGACATGACCCCTCCGGGTGTAAAATTTGGGGACGTCAGCACTGATGTCCCCAGTAATTCCACTTTCAAGAGGGGTGACATGGTGTCCGTCATTTTCTGGTCAGCTTGCCCCAGAAACGACCTCATGACTGAGGGTACGTTCGCTCTTGTGGAGATTCTCCAAGGAAAGGACTCTTGGGTCCCAGCATACGACGATGATGATTTCTGCCTACGCTTTAAGTGGGCAAGACCTGCTAAACTCAGTGCTCGAAGTCAGGCTACCATAGAATGGAGAATCCCAGAATCCGCAACTCCAGGTGTATACAGAATAAGGCATTTTGGTGCCTCGAAGGCCCTTTTGTCGTCAATTCGCCATTTTACAGGTACTTCTAGTGCTTTTGTCGTGGCATAACAATGCTTGTGATGTTTGTTGATGTATTTGCTTCCTGGGTTTTATAATGTATTTCTTGTACCTCCACGATTTGGCAAGTAGGGGTTCTAACTTGTGCTCAATGTATTGAAATTTTGGATTTATATGTTTAGGCTCATACTGCCAACAGTTGGTGGTTAAAATGAATGACAGTTTAACTGTCGTGTAATGGAACCATATCACACACTAGATTATCACATACTGTAATAAAAAGTAGTTTTTTAGTTGATTTATGCAATAATCTTATGCTGCATTTAGAAGAATTGTGTATATAGTGAATATAGTGAAGGTACCTCCTGAGAATTGGTTTCTTCACTATTTTACCACCACCTGAATTTCGATCTCTGTAGCTGACAATGCTTTAGTGTCCCTCAGTAACCATCATTATTCTTTTATCCAAAAGTCTCACACCAAAATAACACAGAAATTGAACCAACTGGTAATTTTCCTGTCGGTGTTACGCAAACACTCCCCCATCTTAGAAAGGCTCATTCATTTTTCATTGCATACAAAATGATGATATCCAGGTTCAGCCAAGACAGCTTGAGGAAGGCTGCTAATTCTCATATTTTAAAATCCATAAAACTCAATATTATGAAAGATTCTGCAAATACTAAAAATTAAAACAAAACAAGCCTTCATAAAAAGTCAAGCCATACAAGCAAAAAAAAATTTTTAAAAAAGGCTCATCTAGATTACTACTTTCTTTAGAGGTGAAAGCCTCTGGAAAGTGAAAATGTATGAGAAATATCCTCTATAAAATTTCAGCAAGTAAGCTAATTTGAAGAGAAATGGACATAAGATTGTAAGCTGAGGTGAACAAAGTGGAACAATTTGACTCAAGACTTGACATCATCATCCTCCTCCTCTATCTTAGGAGCCAAATAGAACCTGATATAACCCATCTCAGCAATCTTATACTCAACCACGACTGGTAGCTCTGAGGACAAGCTTATTGTGACTGTACTGGACAATGGAGTTGCCTTTGTGAAGGAGTTCATATATCTCAATGCAAATGTTAACGACACCGGTTCATTCATCTCTATAATTGTAGCTTCCTCTGGCTGTAAATTATAAAACAAAGTATCCATGTCAACTGTCTATTGTATTAAAATCAAGTCACGCACGACATATCTATATCTGAATTTCCATCACTCTACATTTCATTTTAAAATTTGACCACTAATGAAGGATCTATAATTAGATTTGTGTAACAATAGCGTACAGAATTTAAAAATTATATTAAACATACCTTGTCTACTGTGCTATTCTGCCTGCAAACAACATTTGCAGTCCCAATATCACCTCTTGTAGAGAACTTCACGCCTTCTTTGGTCACAGAGATCACAACTACAAAGCCAAACCAAAGTCTCTCAAATTTTACAACTATTTGTAAAATTACGTAGAAAATATCAATAAATCATTAATTATAACAATGAATAGATTAAAACTTCACCAGTGTCACCAATACTGCTAAGATCTTTACAGATCCTAGCATATTCAGCTGAAGGCATTCTAACAATAGCATGGTACTCTGCTTCTGGGATTCCAAGGTGCTCACTATCGATGTCCATCAATTTCATCTCAAAGTCGGCAATCTTGTCTTGAGCTTTAATCCATTACCCATAAAGCAGAAGCAAACCCGCATCAAATGGCAAACGAAATAAAGTCCAATTGGTGAAATTGATACTAACATTTACATGGAGTCAGAAACCTCTGAATCCAAAACATGAAAAAAGAGTGAAAAAGGGAAATGAACCTTAAGCCCCCAAGAAAGAAACAAGTGTTAAATTATACTTCAATTGCTTATCAGAAATATTATGAGTAATAGTGATTATTGGGAAAATTTGAATGGAAGTAAAGGAAAAAAAATAATACTTCTCCATTTTGTTTGCAACAAAGTAACTTGAAAATATAACTATATAACTCTCCTGTTATGCAGAATCCTACACTTTATGTAATTTGAGTGGAAAATATTTCTCACAACAAAAAGTTATTGGAGGAACAAACAGATTCCTGCAACAACAACATGCATCAGAAAGATGAAAAACAAATTGTTTGGTCCTTTCTAGGCAATCTATGTTTGGAACGACGGGCTCTGACAAGAATTGAAATTTAAAATGGGATGTAAAATTTGCAGTTTACCCAACTCTAACTCTATTCTAGCCTCTCAATTCCAGTTTACCCAAACACAAAAAAGGGATTTCATTTCAAATCCTTTCAATTCATTTACCATTTCTAAACTCCAATTTCTCAACAAATTTGATTCTAAACAGAGTGCCACTTGAACTTTCTCAAATCGCATATAAATATATAATGAACAAAAAGAGAATATATATAATACATTTAACATATTTTTTTCTTTCTTCTACTTGGGCATTCTAAAAACAGATCTAATCATCTAAGCTATGGATTGACTTATTTTACTTTTAGCCATATTTCTAGGTGCAATTTATCATTTTCTAACAAGAGACATACATAAGATCATCACATAACAATCATTCATGAATTATAGAGTAAATAATATCAAAAAGAGAGAGAAAAAAAAAAAAAAAAAAATTCACAAACAAACTAATAAATAAAAACTAGGTTAAAAAAAAATAAAAACTAATAAATTTTTTTTAGACATATTTAGTAGGGAAACGAAATTAATGATTAAAGCTTACTGGGGCTTTCAAACATGAAAGTGACAGTGTCACTGCCATCATCGGCCTTGAGGGTGATGATATCGTCGTTACCGGCGCACTTTAGCATCTTGGCCATGTTGTTGAGGTTCATGCCCATCGATATGTTGCGGTCGCACCGGTAGTGCTCAAAGCCCTCCGATCTGAGAAGGAGCGACACCAGGGCCACGTGGCTCGAGTCCATGGCCTGGAGCGAGAAGCCCGTGGAAGAACAGTCGAAGTTTGCATCGTTCACCAAGTCCTTGATTGATTCCATAACCTTCTTCAGCAGACTGCCCTGCACAAGCCTCAGCTCCAACATGTTTCTTCTCTGGTTTTTCCAGGAAGTTTTGGGTTTTCCGGGAAAATTAGGGTTAGGGCTTTGGAAGAAAGGATGGGAAAGATGAAAGTGAATATGATGGTTTATTTTCATACATGGCGGGACTAGGAAACGGGTTAATAATTTAATTCCCGCCACATTTTTGGAGATTTGGACGATCGTGTGATAATGGGTTTGGAATGGGCCTGGCCCAGAGAATCCTGAACCTGTAATCTGGACAATTGTTTGAGGTTGCAGTCCAAAGTCAAATTTGAATTATGGACTTATACTGGTGGGTATGCAACATTACCCATAGTTTAAAATTTTGAATTAGAGTATAAGCGTTAGCCCAGTTAAAACTGATATTAGAATCAGACCAAATTTTTAATCCGATGTCACATGAAGCACCACCTCGGGAGGTGTTCGGATATGCACTAAGGGTCATTTCCAAGCACTATTAGAGCCGAGCGAAGTAGTTAGGGTGATCCAAACCCAATTAGAGTATTGCGTGTTTGTATGAGACTGGAGGTGAGGGGAAGAATGACAGATAAACATTCTTTAGTGTTTTTTTCTTTTTTAAATTTCTTTTTGTTTTCAAAAACAAAAACAAAAAAAGAACAAACGTTCTTTTTTTTAAGAGATTATCCATCTTCCATCATGTTCTTTTGGGGGAGAATTCAACTTGCCGTAGCTGGCCCATAATGTTATTTATTTATTCATGGTCATTATAACTTCCAATACACAAAGGCTGTTCACATTGATTGAAGCTTAGTTTAATCTATAAATTCTATCAATATCAGCCGAAAACCATTATTGCATTAATCTTTATTATGATTTGTATAAATATATTTTCTTACAGTGCTGTATTAGTGTATTGAAAGGTAATAGAGCATTCAAGGACAAGCATGACAGACTTGAATGTCACAATCTTTTCTTAATTTTCCAAATAGCAAAAACCAAAAAACTCTGAATCTAAATTGTGTGATACCAAAATCAAGAAATGACAAGTGTCCTATATAATAACTAAAAAATAATTTTTTTAGTTGAGGGGGCAATAAAAATATTTTATGGATATATATTTGAAAATACAAAATTAACAAGGGTATTTTATTAAAAAAAAAAAGAAAAAAGGTTCAGGATGTAGGTCCGTGCCTGATCCTATATTCACCGTCCCCTCTCCTCCACTCAATTAAAAGATAAAGATAAAAAGGGAAGAAGAAGAAAGCAAAGCAATGGTCATTTTACTTGCCCAAATAAATAAATAAATAAATTAATTAATAAATAAACAAACAGACAAAACAAAGGTCATTTTATGTGTGTCAAAGTCATACAATTTAACAAAATGATGGGCAGACACACTATTTTTTGGAAGTGACAGAAATTTTCAAATGTGAAAATAATTGGATATGTTGCAAGGGAATGGCTCTCTTTGATGGCCTCACATTTATATATATATATATATATATATATATATTGAGAGATAGATATAAAGTATAAACACTCCCTGCATATATGGTGATCGCTATCAGGCGAAAGAGGTAAGAATTGTGCATGCTGTTACTATGTATGCTGAGTTCAGTGAGTTCTTTCTCTTCATCTGAAGTGATGAGCTCATATATATGAACTTTATACACATTAAATTGTTTATTACCTCAGTGTCCAATATCTTAATTCTTCAACACAAGCACATTAATCTTGAAAGAGAACTAATTTAATGTACAGTGCTTGCCTTTTTTTTGTGATTCAATATATAATTTTTTTATTGAGTTATTGCCTTTGTGATGATTTTGTGCCAACACTCTTCTTTATTTACTGCAGTTTTTAGCACAAATTCAAGTTCTTCTCTTGCTTGGTAGTCTCGGGAGTAAATCCACGAACAAGGTTCTAAATCAAGCATTATATTACGCTAGACTGGTTTAGCAATGGCAGAAGATCAATTACTAAATTTATACACTAAAGATGGGACGGTAGATTACCGTAACAATCCTGCCAAAAAGAAGGAAACAGGAACATGGAAGGCATGTCCTTATATCCTAGGTATATATTTTGCTTAATTTTCAATTTTTTTATGTTAGCATAATTTGAAAATTTTTAATTAATTATACGAGATGTTGATGGATTTTTAAGTTTCTTGTCAGGAAATGAATGCTGTGAAAGATTGGCATACTATGGGATGAGCTCCAATCTGGTTCTCTATTTCAAGCATCATCTAAACCAGCAAAGTTCTACGGCTTCTAAGAATCTCTCAAATTGGTCAGGAACATGCTACCTCACGCCTTTGATAGGAGCATTTCTCGCCGACGCCTATCTAGGAAGATATTGGACAATTGCTAGCTTCTCTATTATCTATGTCATTGTAAGTTTGTTTGTTCTTCTCCTTGAAAATTGACTCTTTTTTTTTAGTACATAATTGGTTATTAACATGGTATTAGAGTATAAAATCTGCGCATATTTGGTAAATCATGAATTAGCAAACACAAAGATTTTGAAGATTTTTTGCAGAAAATTAAGAGGATGAGGACATATTATGAAAAACATACAGCATCAAGAAATAATAAGAGAATGTTAAAAAACAAAAAAAAAACGTGGACTTTATGATAACATATTTCTATATTTTGTGTTTCAATATATGTCTCTTTCTTGCCATGAGTCATTAGAATTTCAATTTCATTCATATTCCCTTTTTCATATTAACCTATAAAGGGATTGGTTGTCAACTTGTCATATAAGTTGTTCTATATATGAATATCAATCTACATATTTTTGTTGTAATTGACATCACTTTCTTTCAATTGTGTGGAAAAAAACTCCAGGCTCATACTGAATGGATTTTTAAATTGATATAGACTGTCTGTGTGTCAAA
>JAOTQH010177668.1:0-14873 GCA_025631255.1 Cornus kousa
TAGAATTGTATTACTAAAAGGAAAACTGGTCCTCTCTCTGCCTTTATAAAAGTGCATATACTCCATCAATTATGTACTATTAATGATATAACACGTATAATATTTATGTGTGCAAAACGCCAAGAGAGAGAAATCGGTTTCCATAATTTGGCTATTGCAGTTTATCATGTTGTTCGTTCCGCAGAAAGGATCCCGACGTTTGCCTACTGATCAGAGTTGCATTTTAGTTCGTGGTTAAAGAATTTGGACGTTGAATTTGATCTCTACGATCTTTGCAATCACAGATCGAGGTATTTATATCTAATTAGTATTTTTTTATACATTATAGACTATGTGAAAATAATGAAGTTCTACTATTATGGGATTCATGTTTATTTATGATGAATGTTTTAACACGGATAATTAAAGTTTACACTCAGTCCTTCAGCCAGCAGAGTTAGTCCTCTCAGCCAATGGGATCTGCCATCAGCATTTATAATGTTCCAGTTGTCAATTTTTTCCAAGTTCGATTCAATACAGAAATAAATAAATAAATAAAAGGTGTTACACGTTAGAATCAGAATAACTTATTTGTAATGTTCTCCAAACAACGGCTTGGATTTTCTGGTCTCACAAAAGTGGAGCAAAATGGAATTCATCTGAAATTTTATGTTCTGGGGATGTGGAAAAATATATAGTATATTCTTTCCTAATTTAAAATGGAAACTATATATATTTATGTGATCCTTTTAGTTCTCAAGAATTTTAAAAAAATTATCATAAGATGTTTTCTAAAAGAAACCAATTTTCAACAAAAGTAGTTTGAAATTGGCTCTCAAAAAACACCGTAAATGCATATGTCAATCAATTTTTGGCTTCGGAAATAGAAAACAATTTTCATATGTGATTTCAAAATTACAGAAAGACTAGTTTAATAATAGAGAGCATTATAAGATTTTCTCACTTTTAAGTGCACGGTTTGAGTCTTTAATGGTTGCAATCACAGGAATTTGGATATTTTTTTTTTTGGTATGCCACACTTTGAGTCACACAATGCGACGATGATACAGTCTATAAAATTAGGATGTGGCTCCTCTCCGTTAAAATTACATCCAATGATTAAATGAGTTCTCACATCATCATTTTAAAGCACGATCCGCTATCGTTCAATTTAATAATTATTATTTTTATTATTCCTCCAATCCTTCTCTCCTCTCTTCCCCTTCTTACCGCCCCAACCACAACCCCCTCCTCCCGCCCCCACCATTGCTGCCACTAATTTCACCAAATCAAATCCAACAACTGCCACCACCTACCCTACCCTTAAATCGCCGCCACCACCACTCAATGTCTTACCACCACCGCTATGCTGCCCATCTCAAACTGACCCACTGGCAAGCGAAATTCAGGTCACCGGGCGAGCCAGAATGTCGCCATTAGAGGCATTGTGGGGGAAAAAATCTCCCCTTCCAAATTTAGACAAGACACATCAGCACATAAGGGAACCATCACAAACACTGAGACTATTCAACCTTTAAATTGGGCCTCTACAAGAAGCTTGGGCAGAGTTAACTAAGCATAATGGGCTGAACTCATTATGAAGATCCGAGATGATGAGACCCCAAGCCCAATTACGAATATATTATTAAACCCATTTTAGTAACAGTTCTATTAGAAGAAGAATTATAATCTATAGAAACCAAATAATGTAAATCCTTGTCATAAGGATAGTATAATGTAATTCAGATTCTTAAGGAACAAGCAATGCGAGTCCTAAAAGGAATTGATTAGGGTTTTTCCTATATAAAAAGGGCTTAGGACCCTCAAAAAAGGACACACAGAAAAAGGGCAAAGTCCCTAAATAGAGATCCAATTCTCATCGCCAGAACTACGTTCCAACCTAATTCCCACGCTCTATGAAGTCGGATATGTAGGTAATCTAAGTAATCCTAGGTTCGGTCATATCATCAAAATACCCCCTCATCTCTGTACAATTTCTCTTTCATTGTTTTTTCTATATTATTATTTTGGGTGTAGTAATTGTAGAGATTTTGTTGACTTGTCAAAGTTGAACGAATTTTTGCACTTACACTTTGGTGCTGTCTGTGGGAATCAACTCAAAAGCCCTTTATTGATCTACTGGTTTGGGCTGCAATCTTGCACTTGCTGCGATGAAAAATGGAAGATCTCTCTATGTGAACTCACGCTTTATACGGTGATCTCACTCCATCTCTTTCCTTATTTCAATACTTTTTCCTCTTACAAATATTAATCATGTACACCTTGTAACCTGTGTTGTTTTGCCGATCTTGATTTCTTCATCTCTTGCATCTAACAACACTACTATGGCTGCTTGCATTCACCCAAATCACAATCATTTTATACATATATATATATATTGCTGACCCACTTCATGCTATTTCTTTCACTACAATCAATTGATTTGATAGACAATTTTGTCTATTTCTTTCATTCAGGAAACAAGAAATACACACTCTTATCTCTATGAACAAAATAAATATCTAGTATTTAATATTATTTTTACTATTACATAAGAGAAAAATATTAGCCGGAGGCCTACGGGTTCTCTCTTTGCCAGTACAATAAATTAGGCAATAAAGATAAAATAATTTTTCCCATCTACTTGTGTGTGTGTATATATATATATATTTATATATTCAACTGCTACATATTATACTAGTAGATAGATTGAAAGCAAATATAGAATTTGCATTTTCGAATCCCATGCAATCATGCATGACTCAAATATGCATGTGTGAGGTTTAATTCATATAATTTCACTTTCTGACCTATCAAATCTTAGTGTATAAATCTTGATTTTGATGATTGCATATCAAATTACTTTATCCAGCATGTGTATACATGTGATTGTACATATATATATATATATATATATTCTGATTGATTACCTAATCCAATCATACACTCCTATACATATTACTCTTGATTCTCCACTAAGATGTGATGTAGGATCTATTATTTGTAGTTCTGAACATATAACATGCCTCAAATAATTTTTAGAAGTGAAAATATATGTAGTAAACGTATAAATACTCACTGATTAGTTGGAACTCCCAATTTCAATTGAGAAATATATGAAATTCTTTCTTTCTTTCAATCAATTGGTATATGTTGCATGTAATCCTTTTGCTTTTGGCAATTTTCTACACATGAAATTCTTTCCTTCAAGCAATATGCAAGTGCTTTTGGAGCTTTACTTTTTAAATATTTTTTTTTATATATTTAAACTTCAGTTCTTACCCTTTTTTTGCTATTGAGGATTGCTCTGGTTTTCACAAAATTCTTTCTTTGAGTGCTTTGATCCACCAAAGATGGGCTGCCGCTCAACGCTACAAACTTCAACAGACTTATTGGCCAGGTATTTCAAACATTCTTGGCCTTTTTAGACATGAATCTTCTCAGGCCTTTTCAGACACGAACCTCTCTAATCAGATAAGTTTCCCAACTTGATTTTTACAATTAGGGCTAAGCTTTTCGTAATAGAAATCCTTATTAAAAATTAAATACATATTACATATATATATATATATATATATATATATATTTACACACACACACATGATGCAATCAGATTGGGTTATTCATATATACAATCATTATACATAAAGATTTAGGATGGTACAACTTATCAGGACAAAACACAGAATAAGAATGGATCTTTGGTCTGATTACTTACTCAGTATACTCTATTATGTAAAAATATAAATAAGAGGCCACTGTGAACTTCTATCTCCATCAACACTCAATAGATTCTTTAGTCTATCTTTCTTCGGTTATAATCCGCATATCTAGTAATCACTTTCATTCACATTTAATTTGCATCTCTCCCTATATATATGTGTGTGTGTGTGTGTGTGTGTGTGTGTAACTATAAATGTTACAGTAGATCTATGGATTCATCTCTCTCTCTCTCTCTCTCAATGAGAGGATTTTTAGAATTGTAATTTCAGTCATATCGACTAGCTATTTGCTCACAATTGACTTTGATCAGAATTTTAGATTATATCCATTAGTTGTTCAGTGAAGGTTGACAATTGATCAGAACTTTAGGACCACAACACTTGATATTGTTGGTTCAGATTCTTCAGAGGGATGTACTATTTCATCACTACTCAACTAAAAGAAGAGTTTGACCATCTACACTGACTTTTGAAATTTATACTTGAATAAAGATCCGAGGCCAAAGGCATTGTTGAAAGCACGAGCTGTGCTATTTGGTCTATTACTTGAAGTCCTAAAATATTACATGCATTGATTAATTTTAATTAAATATTTTTAGAGTTGACATACTCTACATGTGATAAACAAGAACAAATCAATACTTGTTGCTAATTAGAATTTCTAATTAAATATTCAATTGTGATATATAAGAAGTTCTTAAAATTCTGTATTTCCTTCAATCAGTTGTTATATACTACGTGTAATTATTTTACATGCTTCTAATAACTTTGTTTACAAATAAATTTGTATTTGCTTTACGTTCGTATATTGATTAATATTTGGGTTTGGTTTATTCGCATTGCATTAAAAATCGATCCCCAAGTGAAGTGGCAAATAACTCAAGTATGCAGCAATGCTATATGTGGCGTTAGACCGTCTAAAAAAAAAAAAAAGATTATTTTTCTTTCCTTAATGGGGGCAATACCTTTCGTAATAGGGGAAGACGAGTAGCCCGGAAGAGATATTAAAAAAAGAAAATATATTCTCTTTTTCTTTCTTTAGACATTGATAAAGTACAACTTAATTTATCAACTTCTTTAGATAAGGATACACTCAAACAATGCAAAGAGAACCCATTGGTAACAGAGACGACCCACTATCTGTCGAGGAACAATAAGATTCGGACCTCAAGAGTCTAAGGACTTCAAAATTTCTCTAAGGCACAAAAAACTGCTAAGGAATAAAATTCATCTTCGGATCTCAAGAGTCCGAGGACTTCAATTTTCCTCTAAGGCATAAAGTGCTGCTGAGGAATAATTTCATCTTCGGATCTCAAGAGTTTGAGGACTTTAATTTTCCTCTAAGGCATAAAGAGCTGCCGAGGAATAAAATTTGTCTTCGGATCTCAAGAGTCCGAGGACTTCAATTTTCCTCTAAGGCATAAAGAGTGCCGAGTAATAAAATTTATCTTCGGATCTCAAGAGTCCGAGGACCTCAAAATTCCTCTAAGGTACAAAGAGCTGCCGAAGAATAAAATTCGACTTCGGATCTCAAGAGTCCGAGGACTTCAATTTTCCTCTAAGGCGCAAAGAGCTGTCGAGGAATAAAATTCGTCGTTGGATCTCAAGAGTCCGAGGACCTCAAAATTCCTCTAAGGCACAAAGAGCTGTCAAGGAATAAAATTCGTCTTCGGATCTCAAGAGTCCGAGGATTTCAATTTTCCTTTAAGGCACAAGGAGTTGCCGAGGAATAAAATTCATCTTCGGATCTCAAGAGTCCGAGGACTTCAATTTTCCTCTAAGGCACAAAGAGCTGCCGAGGAATAAAATTCGTCTTCGGATCTTAAGAGTCCGAGGACTTTAATTTTCCTCTAAGGCATAAAGAGCTATCGAGGAATAAAATTCATCTTCGGATCTTAAGAGTCCGAGGATTTTAATTTTCCTCTAAGGCACAAAGAGCTGTTAAGGAATAAAATTCATCTTCGGATCTCAAGAGTCCAAGAACTTCAATTTTCCTCTAAGGCACAAAAAGTTGCCGAGGAATAAAATTCGTCTTCGGATCTCAAGAGTCCGAGGACTTCAATTTTCCTCTAAGGCACAAAAAGCTGTTGTGGAATAAAATTACATGAAAATTACTCAAAGAAGTCGAAGGTTAAATTTTCATGTAAAATCCTCTAAGGCAGAAAGAGTGCCGAGAAATAAAATTACATGAAAATTACTTTGAACTCAAAGAAGTTGAAAGTTAAATTTTCATGTAAAATCCTCTAAGGTATAAAATAGTGCCAAGAAATAAAATTACATGAAAATTACTTTGAACTCATAGAAGTCGAAGATTAAATTTTCATATAAAATCCTCTGAGGCACAGAATAGTGCCTACATGAAAATTACCTACATTGCAACCATCAAGGCATATTGTCCTAGCTTTTTCAAGTGACATGAACTTTTGGTTCATTACGGTTAATCAAAACAATTCATTACACTGGATCCAATTAATCGCCTCTTGTTATAATTACTAAATCAAACTAAAGGGAATTAGGGGCAAAGTGTGGGGGCAAAAATCTCTCCTTCCAATCTAGACAAGACACATCAACACATAAGGGGACCACCACAAACACTGAGATTATTCAACCTTCAAATTAGGCCTCTACAAGAAAATTGGGCCGGGTTAACTAAACATAATGGGTTGAACTCATTAAATAAGTCCGAGATGATGAGACCCCAAGCCCAATTACCAATATATTACTAAACCCATTTTAGTAACAGTTCTATTAGAAGAAGAATTATAATCTATAGAAATCAAATAATGTAAATTCTTGTTATAAGGATAGTATGATGTAATTCAGATTCTTAAGGGACAAACAATGCGAGTCCTAAAAGGAATTGATTAGGGTTTTTCCTATATAAAAAGGGCTTAAGACCCTCAATAAAGGACACACAGAAAAAGAGCAAAGTCCCCCAATAGAGATCCAATTCTCATCGCCAGAACTACGTTCCGACTTGATTCCCATGCTCTATGAGGTTGGATACGTAGGCAATCTAGGTAATCCTAGGTTTGGTATATCATCAAAATACCCCCACATCTCTGTATAATTTATCTAGTTCAATGTTTTTTTCTATATTATTATTTTGGGTGTAGTAATTGTAGAGATTTCATTGACTTGTCAAAGTTGAACGAATTTTTACACTTACACTTTGGCGCCGTCTATGGGAATCAACTCAAAAGCCCTTTATTGATCTACTGGTTTAGTCTGTAATCTTGCACTTGCTGCCATGAAAAATGGAAGATCTCTCTATGTGAACTCACGCTTTATATGGTGATCTCACTTCATCTCTTTCCTTATTTCAATATTTTTTCCTTTTACAAATATTGCTCATGTACACCTTATTACCTGTGTTGTTTTGCAGATCTTGATTTCTTCATCTCTTGCATCTAACAATGCTACTATTGCTACTTGCATTCACCCAAATCATAATCATTTTATACATATATATATATATATATATGTATATATTGCTGACCCACTTCATGCTATTTCTTTTACTACAATCAATTGATTTGACAGACAATTTTGTCTATTTCTTTCATTCAGGAAACAAGAAATACAATTTTTAAGCCCTTTCCTGTAAACCCACCTGCACACTCTTATCTCTATGAACAAAATAAATATCTAGTATTTAATATTATTTTTACTATTACATAAGACAAAATTATTAGCCGGAGGCCTACGGTTTCTCTCTTTGCTAGTACAATAAATTAGGCAATAAAGATAAAATAATTTTGTCCATCTATGTATATATATATATATTCAGCTGCTACATATTGTGGCAGTGGACAGATTGAACGTAAATATAGAATTTGCATTTTTGAATCCCATGTAATCATGCATGACTCAATTATGCATTTGTGAGGTTTAATTCATATAATTTCGCTTTCTAACCTATCAAATCTTAGTGTATGAATCTTGATTTT
The DNA here is from genome assembly GCA_025631255.1 of Cornus kousa. Taxonomy (NCBI): domain Eukaryota; kingdom Viridiplantae; phylum Streptophyta; class Magnoliopsida; order Cornales; family Cornaceae; genus Cornus; species Cornus kousa. Next base: position 7,652 of record JAOTQH010177668.1, read on the forward strand.
GATGATTGCATATCAAATTACTTTATCCAGTATGTGTATACATGTGATTGTACATATCTATATATATATATATATATATTCTGATTGATTACCTAATCCAATCATACACTTCTATTCGTATTACTCTCGACTCTCCACTATGATGTGATGTAGGATCTATAATCTAAAGTTCTGAACATATAACATGCCTCAAATAATTTTTAGAAGTGAACATATATATAGTAAATGTATAAATGCTCACTGATTAGTTGGAACTCCCAATTTTAATCGAGAAATATATGAAATTCTTTCTTTCTTTCAATCAGTTGGTATATGTTGCATGTAATCCTTTTGCATGCTTTTGTCAATTTTCTACACATGAAATTCTTGAAATTCTTTCCTTCAAGCAATCTGCAAGTGTTTTTGGAGCTTTACTTTTTAAATATCTATTTTTATATATTTAAACTTCAGTTCTTACCGCTTTTTTCCTATTAAGGATTGCTCTGGTTTGCATAAAATTCTTTCTTTGAGTGCTTTGATCCACCAAAGATGGGCTGCCGCTCAACGTTACAAACTTCAGTAGACTTATTGGCCAAGTATTTCAAATATCCCAGGCCTTTTCAGACACAAATCTTCACAAGCCTTTTCAGACACGAATCTCTCTATTCAGATAAGTTTCCCAACTTGATTTTTACAGTTAGGGCTAAGCTTTTCGTAATAGAAATCTTTATTAAAAATTAAATACATATTATATAGATACATCAATATTATATATATATATATATATTTACACATAATGCAATCAGATTTTGTTATTCATGTATACAATCATTATACATAAAGATTTAGGATGGTACAACCTATCAGGACAAAACACAGAATAAGATTAGATCTTTGGTCTGATTACTTACTCAATATACTCTATTGTGTAAAAATATAAATAAAAGGCCACTGTGAACTTCTGTCTCTGTCAACACTCAGCAGATTCATTCACATTCAATTTGCATCTCTTCCCCCCCCCCCACACATATATATGACTATAAATGTTACTATAGATCTATGGATTCATCTCTCTCTCTCTCTCAATGAGAGGATTTTCAGAATTGCAATTTTAGTTATGTCGACTAGCTGTTTGCTCACGATTGACTTTGATTAGATTTTTAGATTATATCCATTAGTTGTTCACTGAAGGTTGATACTTGATTAGAACCTTAAGACCAAAACACTTGATATTGTTGGTTCAGACTCTTTAGAGGGATGTACTACTTCATCACTACTCAACTAAAAAAAGAGTTTGACCATCTATACTAACTTCTGAAATTTATACTTGAATAAAGATCCGTGGCCAAAGGCATTGTTGAAAGCACGAGCTGTGCTATTTGGTCTATTACTTGAAGTCCTAAAATACTAAATGCATTAATTAATTTTAATTGAATATTTTTAGAGTTGACATATTCTACATGTGATAAACAAGAACAAATCAATACTTGTTGCTAATTAGAATTTCTAAATAAATATTCTATTGTGATATATAAGAAGTTCTTAAAATTCTTTCTTCCCTTCAATTAGTTGTTATATGCTACGTGTAATTATTTTACATGCTTCTGATAACTTTGTTTACAAATAACTTTGTATTTGCTCCACATTCGCAAGTTGATTAATATTTGGGTTTGGTTTATTCGCATTACAATAAAGATCGATCCCCAAGTGAAGTGGCAAATAGCCCAACTATGCAACTATGCTATATGTGGCGTCAGACCATCTAAAAAAAAAAAGACTATTTTTCTTTCCTTAATGGGGGTAATACCTTCCGTAATGGGGGAAGACGAGCAGCCCTAAAAAGATATTAAGAAAAAAATATATATTCTCTCTTTTTCTTTCTTTAGGATTCGTTGTACTCTATTAACGGTTCGTTATGAGGAGTTGATATCAATTATATTTTGTAATTACATAATGGTTGGCACTAGGAGGAGGATGGGGTCCAAGGCGAAAGTGATAAAGACCCAAAGAAGTAAGAGGATGGGGTCCAAGGTGAAAGTGATAAAGACCCAAAGAAGTAAAGGAGTACGTTATCGATTTCTTTGCCAGATGGCAGCATTACGGATCGAAGGTTTAATTTTAGTTGGCGTTACTTTAGGGTATAAGCCAGGGAAGGATTTAGGTGCACGTGATAGGTCACCACATATTGGGACCAACACAATTTTAGTTATTTTAAAAAAGGAGAAAAGCAAGGAGGAGGAGCCCGAAGAGGATCCTAATAGAGGAGACTTCAGAGTATCAAAAAGAGGGTACTAAATCTTGAAGATGAATGATCGCGCGAGGTGATCTTAATTGTTAGTAGTATAGCGAAAGTTATTTGTAGAATTGGTATTGATCAATCTACATATAATTAAACTTTATTATCATCTTTAAAAGACATATAGAAGAAGTACTCTTCAGGACCTTGGGGATCGGATGGAGTTCTTATCAAAACGAAATAATGATTTTATATCATATTCAGGAAAGTATTGGTATTATGTTGTGATGTTCTAATTCGCTTTATAGAGCCACGTTAGACAGTTTACATTCCACATATAAAGAGTATGGGGGTTAAGCCCTTGGTATTTGCTTAGGCAAACATATATTCCTTTTAAGCTATGTTTAAAAGATATGTTTCGAGGTTGGATGATTACCTACGAAACTATAAAAGGAAATTATGTTAAACAATTTTTGCAAGTTGATTTCAAAGGAGACGTCCCCTTGAAAGAATGATGTCTTAAGTAGGAGTATATTTTGTGATATTGTGTTTGTCATACATGTTTATTTTCATTAACTATTCAGATTTTGGTATGTGGTTTAGTTGGAGATACATATATGTGATCAACCAACTACTATTTTTGCACCATGGAATAATAACGTTATTTTTACGCTAGGATTGAGGGCATGTGGTAATAAGATTTGGTAGATATACATAAATTTAGTCAATCTATTGGACTTGGACATGCATCATTATGGTATGTTATTTGGGATAGAATAGTTAAACTATAATTACGTGTCAAATAATCTAGTACAATTAGTTTGATATATTTTACGCTAGGTCTGGATACGTATCGTATTATAATACCATGATAATGGTGGTTGTTAATATTTTGGTATTCATAAGGTTGTCGTAAATAAAGACCACTGTAACCCCACGATGGTTTGTTAGAGGTGTTGGAGTTGTAGAACATCTTTTTGGACATTCCAGAAGTTGTCACCAAGTCAGAAGGAGGATTTTGTACTAGTTTAGGAACTTATTCACGAGGGCGTGTCATTAGGATGAGTTGCCGTTGTTGCACATGGAGGAGGAAATAACGTCTCTTCATGCATAAATAATATGGACTTCTTTTTTATTATTATTATTATTATTTTTTAGGGTCACAATTCGTAACAATTAGTTGTTACTAGGAAATTGATGACTTGGTTGATAGATGGAAAGGTTCCATATTCTTTTGAAGTTGGACATGAAGTCTGATTGACAAATACTTGTAGTAAAGAAACTAGGTATGTCAAAGACATAATGGTGGGACCGATCACCTAAATAAAGAAGAGGTACACAGAGTGTTTGGAAAAGTGATAGTTAGTTGACTTTTGATAATAAAATTAATGGTTGACTTTCATTATCAATAAGTTTATCACAGATTAGTGGTGCATGGATTTAGTTGTAAATTTAGCTATTTAAGATGCTCCAATTTAAATAATGGGTGCAAACGAAAGCTGGTGGTATCAGACAAATGGTACTTTTTGTAGATAAATTAGATTGACGATGCAAGGACTGAGATTCACAACTCTTAGTTCTTTAGTCATCTAAGTGGAGATATGATGCACCATGATATAAAGTAAATGTTTGGAAGACAGACAAGAGGAGGGATATAGTGATTTTGTTTTCAAGTCTAATATTTATTAGATAATCGGGATTGACCATCAAAGATCACTAGATCCTTACAGCCATTTCCTAGACTGAAGTGGAAATGAGAGAGTATTTTCTACAATTTAGTTGAGGGATTGCTGACTTTACACAAAGTTTAGGATTCTAGATTGGATATTGGTTGATGGATAAATTAAATCAGCTTAATTCTTATCTATTTTGAACTAGTAGGATATCAATTCATATGAATCCTGAGACAGCTTAGATGGATAGAAGTGGTGATTCACACTTTGCATTAAGTTTCGTCTGGTAGAAGCAAATGTGGAAGTGAATGCTCTTAACAATTGATGTTGTATTAAATCTTTCAGTTAGTTGTTGAATTATCAGTTGAATTTATAGCATGTGTAAAAATAACACTTACTATTACTAAAGTGATTACGAAGGTCAACTTAGAATATCAGAGCTGACCTTGGAAGAAGTGTTACCCTACTCAGATACAGCTTAAGGTATTGGAGGAGGATTCGTAACTTCTGTAAGTGATGCTATGGGGGTCGGAGTGACTGAGATATAAAATTTATAATTATTGTTTGGTGTACTCAGATGGTTATAAGGTACATCCAGACATCAAATGTCAGTTTTGGTGAACATGTATGGGTAAAGACATGTATATAACTGTCTCTAAGAGTGACACTTATTAGAAAGGTGGAAAATTGACAATTGGCATTGGAGATTTTTGCCACTTCCTATAATAGGAGTAAGACTAATCAGGAGTGGATGTTTTGTAGGAATTATTGACATTGATTAGAATTTTAATTCCATATGGATTAGGAGTAGTGGATTGATCAAGTTCGCTTGTGGACATTAATTTGAGTTGTGTTCACTTTAGAGCGTCATATTAGTTCTACACTGCATTGATAGTAGAGTTATAGCAAGTAGATATCAATCATAGTGGATGAAATTTGGTATTTCGAAAGAACTTTCCGAAGATTTTGGAACAACAACTTTGCTTTATATCTTTAGACGGAGGGTTTGATCGAGAAATTAAATTAGACCGTGGAGGATATGCTTGAGACATATATCCTAAGTTTTCGTAGACAATTGGAAGTATTTAACTTTGCTTTTTAGAATTTGTCTATGATATTATTGGCACAAGGAGGTTGGTGTGACAACGTTTGAGGTTTTGTATATTACATAGTGCAAACCTCTCATTTGTTGGTTTGAAATGGAAGCAAGGGTTGTACAATTAGACCTTGACTTCATTTAAAGAGACGTCAGAGAGAAATACTCTTATTTGTATTTGCATGTGCGCAGTTTGAAGGCGACAGCAAAATTTTTGTAAATAGTAGAACACATGCACTAGAGTTTTCTATCAGGAAACAGTTGCTTGGGATGTTTTCCATATAGGAAGCAATGTGATTTTTGGAGGAAGGTCAGTTTTTACACATTAAATTAACTTTTCATAGATTGTGTTTATCAATTGAGGCAGTAGTCTATAAGTTAGCATTTCCAAATCGTTAGCGCTGGGAGCATAGGAGTTACGTGCATATATGCTATGGAACTTGGAGGAATAGAGATCGTTGCCCTTGTATAAATATTGGGTAAGATCGAGTCATTGTCTGATATAACCTAGGTGTTGTACATTTATTGTATTCCTTAAATATAGGAACCTTGTATTTTATTGGATATTTTAGAATTCAGTGGAGCCCATACACAGAGGCAGATTCACATGAAACAGAAATGAATTTAAAAGAAAATAATTCAGAGTTTTGTGAATTCCGGGGACAGAATTCCTTGCTAGGGGAAAAATGTAATACCCTAGTTTTCAAAAGGATATAACGGAAATTTAATTATTTTATTTTATTGCATTTTATTTTATTATGTGGCTATTTGCTTATATGGCTATGTGTTTATATGTTATGTGTTTAATTGAGGTGTATTGTGCATATTATTGGTGTGTCTTTGTGTGATTTAAATGTGCTTAAATGGAGTGTAATTAATTTAGTAATTGACGTGCTTGATTTGATGATGTGTATTGGTTTATATTTTTATTTGTTGGGATTAAATGAATCAGTTACTTTTATTTTTATTTTTATTTTTATTGTTTAAAAAGGAAGGATTTGGATGGTAGTAATGGACCAAATAAATGAGTCACATAGATTACTTGAATGGAGCCTAAATGGGTAAGGACAATGACCCATGGGTATTAGTATATTAATATATATATTTAGATGTGTATATATATATGGAGGTTATTATTATTATTATTGTATATTTATTAATAATAATAAGGAGGATTCAGTTATATATATATATATATATAATATTATATTTCTATTTATATTTATAAAAGGATTTACATAAATGCAGATAGGTGATATTATGGTAGTGTTATTATTACTATATTAGTTGTATTATTTATTTTCTTTTTCCTTAAGGCAGACTTAGGGTATAACTAGGATTAGGGTTGGTTTGTGTAACTTATATATACTTATATATATTTAAGTATATACATAGTCTGTGAAGGCTTTAGTTTTTATTACGTGATTTTAGAGACAAAGAAATAGGGATCAACAGAGAGGGTTACAAAGAGAGAAAACGTGAGAGAGAGGAGAGAGGGATCGGCCAAGGATTGAAGGTTGGACCAAAGGAAGAAGGATTAGGGCTATTCGTGGGTAAGAACCAGAGTAGTTGGAGGCTTGACGGCAGCCAAGGAGTTGCCGAAAAGTAGAGGAAGAAGAGGTTAAGGTTTTAATCCAAAACCTACGGCAAGTTCTTCTTCTAACGCTTTCCCTTAGGTCTGTGTTCTATACACGCTTAGTTAATTCCAGGGATTAATCAAATAATAAAGCAACCTTATATGCATGCTTAAACTGAATTAAAATGAAATATGTATGCTTATATATATTCTTTCTTGATCTTGAAATTTATTATATGAAACCTTATTTTAAATTCGTGTTTAAGATGTGTATGGACTTTATAAATTTATTGGTATCATCTTTATTGGTATCATCTAGGGCTTAGAACAGAACGTTAGGAACCTCAAGGAAGATGATGAAAATGATTAGAGTATGCTGGAGATGAAGAAGACAGAGAGTAGTAGGAATGGAGGCGGCTCTATTTGAATAGAAACGGCTCAATTTGAAGTGGAGGCGACTCCATTGGGAATGGAGGAGGCTCAATTGTGAGCAGAGCCTGCTCCTTTTGGACAGAGCCTGCTCCCTTCAGAAAGGAGCATGCTCCAGGACTCGGACTTCAACAGGATGTGTAGTTTGGCTACTGTTTTGGGGTTTTAGGGTTCTAGTGATGGTTTAGATGATGATGATGCATTTAAAATATTATTAATTGACATATTTAAAT
>JAOTQH010177885.1:0-14873 GCA_025631255.1 Cornus kousa
TTGGGTTTGGCTACTATGTATCTTCTGATGTTTGGTTGGCCTTTCCCTGTTGGGTTGGCTTTGTGTTCCTATTCCTTTCTGGGTCTCTCTTGGGCCCATTGTATCTCTTTATTATTATTAATATATTTGCTTAATCATTCGAAAAAAAAACTTATGACATTGTTAATATTATCTGGAAAGTCTATGATGTGCTAGCTTATTAACTTGAATGCTTTTGAAAATATTTGTATGGTTGAATACATCTTTTTGCTAGTAATTAAGCATTATGCCACTATGCTATTGGGATTAAATTTATCTAGAACCAGTACACCTATTGTTAATTTACAATGGATGTCATCCTTGGAATAATTTGAAGCTACATTTTGGAGCATGGAATTGGTGTCTTGGCCTTAACCATTGAAATTGGGTATAATTAGTATAAAGTTTTAACTAACTTTTCACTGATTCCACTATATTTTCATATTTATAAGTTTTAAGGGTGACGAGATGAAGACTTGGTACAGTATTTCGGTGAACGGGCTCGTAGGAGACATTTAGTTAATAGATTGGGATTGTATCTTGAAGTCTATGTGATCCATCAGTATCTGCACATAGAGAGACTACAAACACGACTTTAGGGCTGGGTGCTTGCCCATATGAGGCAAAAATAAAGTTGAGAGACAGTAAGAGAATAGGGAGAGGATGAACAAGTTGTTTCTTCAATTAAGGTTTTTCTCCACATACTTCTAACAGCTTTCCATCAAATGCCCTGCAACCTTCATAATTTTCTTCTGCTTCAGACATGGTAGCAGCTGATGTTCAACACCACAAACAACTCCGAGCAGCCAACGGCATTCTAGACCTCAAAACGCTGGTAGCATCTACTTACTCGAACCAGTCGACGTTCCTAATCCCTTTGGTGTCACATAACGAAGTTGACTGGCGCGCGGAAGTAATTGGATTTTTCTTCTTTCAATCACTCCAAATTCATGCCCCACTCCTTATAAGCTTCCAGTTACTATCACGGCATTGTAATTGCAGTCACTTTAGGATTGATCACAGCTCACCTGTGATCGACCACTTTGCCCACAGAAGTAGAATTTCAAGTCTATATAGCGAACGATTGCATCCTTGCTACGCTCGATAGCAATACATTGCAAATGATGAAAACTCCATAAGGATCGATCTTACGTCATTCCTAAAGTCGTGTCAAGTTTCTGAGAGTTTTGTTTAGAAAAGGATCGATTGCATCCTAATTAGGATCGATCACAAACTTATTGTGATAGATCGCACGTGTATCAGAAGCAATCCTAACAGTTGCGGGAATTTCAATTCTTCTCCCTACTAGCCATACATGGACCGGATCTCAACCATAGTTGGTAGGACATGTCTAAGGCCCAATTGAAGTTGATTTAGGGTGGAATTAGTCAAATTTGAAGGGAGATTACACAGGTTTCCAAGGGACGAGAGATTTGGTGGTTAAGGTCTTCTCTCCTTTGTTGAATCTTGAAGAAGGTGATCCCAATCAGAATTCCATTGTGAATATATATATTCTTGACATTATCATTGTGTGTTTATAGCCACATAATTCTTAATTATTAATTTCCGTGATTCCTAATTATTAAGTTTTCTAAATTGAATATAATTGGTAATGATTGCAAGAATAGTGGTGAATTAAGTCAATTTCCTAAGTAATCTTCAATTTAGTTAAAATTTATTTGCAATTAGAAGCAGAAAAACAACAAATTAATCGTTTCTTTTGAATAAGATCACAAATATTCTAATACCTAACAATTCACCACAAAGAATTATTGAGCTTCGACAAACTCAACATAATATTCATTCTATTACTTAGTGATTTAATCATTGAAAAGCAAATCAACGGGCAAGTAACCTAACGGGATCAGCTTTTTACTTCCTAAAGGAAGGTCAGGGATTCAAGTATCAAAAGAAATAAGTATGTGTGAGTCCCAACTAGAAAAAAAAAATCATTGAAAAGCGTAAAAAAAAGACCCACCTTCATTGCCATCACCATACCTTTTCTCTATTTCTTAATTGGCTCACCATATTTCCTAATAACCATTAGCTCTTTATCATGTTTTGAAGCATCATCTACCTTTGTTTCATGAATTGCTATTGGTGTTTTTCTTGTTAATTAATTGTCATGACTTGTGTAACTCGTGTACAAGGCCCTTGGTGCAATGCCCCTAATTTTAAAAGGATAGTCTCGTTATTTGTTTTAATTACATTTTTAAGTGTTACTTGATTAATTGAGTATTTGTCTATGTGTTATTTGTATTATTTGTTTATTTGATTGTGTGCTTAAATGATGCATTTGATTAATTGTAATTAATTGTAAATTAAATGATTAACTATTTTGTTTTATTTTACTTTATTTTATGGGTATTAGTAATGGGCCAACCAATTAGGTCTCATAGACTTAGATAGGAGGTTTACTGCATTTGGATAATTACCCACGGATAATTGTATATGTGTATATATATATATATATGTATACACATATATAAAAGGAAAGTAATTTATTGTAACGTTTCCAATTTTCGGCTTTTTTCATTTTTCCGGAATACGGTTGATGCAAGGGTATTTTTATCTTTTCACGTTTTACGTATAGGATTTTAATTGAGTCCATTTGCATTTTGTGCATTTTAAATTATATGGTTTTTAAGTAGGGGTGCATATACATGTGTATGTAGTGTAAATTGCAAATAAAAGAAAAAGGAAAAAGAAAAGGAATAGTGGTGGGACCCACCACTATCTCAAATATGGTCTAGAGACCACATTTTGGTCTCTATCTTCTCGCTCCCCGCTAGTTCTTCCTCTCTCACATTTCTCTTTCATTTTTCTTTTCCTTTTGGAAGCAATCTTTGAGACTTGATAACTCTCTCAATACTTGAAATTTTTGAGTACCGTTTGAGGCAAAACGGAAAGCATGGCGAGCTCTACGCGTTCATACCAAAAATTTTAGCTTTGAATCTCCCTTTGGCCTTCAAAATTAGAGACCCATTTTGAGGGTTTTGCGTCAAATTGAGGTAGAGGCTTCCTAATTCGCATATTCTTGCACCTTTGTGAGTTAATATACTTGAATTGTGTCGTAACATGCTTATTTATGTTAACAGTAGTCTAAAAAGATTTGATTATGTACTTGTGGTTCAGTGAGAACATGTACTAGATGTATTATGTGAAAAGTATGCTTATATGATGAAATTCTATGCTTATTATGTTGTTTATATACTATGAATAATGGATAAAAGCATACTTCGCTGTGTTATGTGAAAATCCCTTATTGTTAAAGCATTAAAGGCATGAGACATGCATGTAAATCATTGGGTTGCATAATGGGAAATGTTTTTGAAATATAAAAAGGGGATTTTCGAAAAAAGATTGTTTTAAATCGGTTTTGAGAAAAACCCGGTCGCAGCGGGGGTACCAAAAGGCCAGAGTGTTAATATAGCCTAGAGGGAACTAGGGAGTTGCTCTAGCGTGGTTGAGCTAGCTGGGCCCCATAATGACATTACAGGGGTACCAAGGGTCAGGGACACTAGCCAATCCTTCTCTCGTGTTGCTGTGGGGTCACCAAGGAGCGGATTATATTAACAGTTTAAAACTGATGGTTTTGAAAAGTAAAAGGGGGAGTGACATCGGCATGCATTGCATCTCTATTACATCTTATTATTTGTGTTGAGATTGGCAACCATGTTGTATCCTTCCCGACATTGTATGACTCCGATACCCCATTGTTCTATTCCTTGTTTTTGATTCAAGGGGACTCAAGAGGTGCGTCTTAAGCACCGCTTATTGAGCAAATTGCTTACCCCACTATACTCTCATTTTTTTCAGGTCTTGGAAAAGAATTAGAGGATGATAATCCACCTTGAACTTGAAAGTTTCTAGAAGAACATTTTATTTTTTTTGAAATAGGCCAATCTTTTGTATATTCAATGTTTTGGAAATGTAACTATGTTGACATATATGGCCTTGTAACTTAATCATGAAGTTTAACTTTCATTTGATATAAATGGAATTAATGTAACCATAATGTATAGCCTCATGTAATTGTGATCAAATGATATTGTAATGTGATTATGTGTTGGTAATTTAGTCATGGCCGTTAAGTAATACATTTTGATTGTATAGTTCAAGTTCAAAATTATTTTAAAGTTCCATCTCGGTTTCCATTCATTTCAGCAAGTGCAGTGCCTCAATTTCAGCTTCTAGGCTCGAGAGAACCATTTCGGTCGACCGTAATAGTGTATCGGTCGATCGAATCAAAGGGTTACTCTCGGGATTTTCCATTTCGGTCGACCGAAATGGGGTTCGGTCGACCGAACCTTCAACGCACTCTTGAGATCTTCACTTCAGTTGACCGAAATAGAGGTTCGGACGACCGAAGCTAAGAGGCTCATTTCGGACGACCGAAGCTCCACTTCGGTCGACCGAAATGAAGCTATGTGGTTTGGTTCCATCCTTCTTCCTGGAATTCGTCTCCTTGAGTATTTTAATATCCATGGAATAGTCTATAAGCATGTTTCTAGTTTAATAATGATGTTTGATACTAGAAGAGCCGAGTTTGATGTAGGTGATCTCGGGTTCGAGTCAGGGCCCGTGTAATGGTTCAGGCCTCCGGGTTTGGGTCATTACATTTATTAATTAATATTAATAAATAATCTGATGTATATATTATATATATTTATATAATAAGGATATACATAGATTTTATATGTATCATGTTTTAAGTTACCTTTTAATATTATGGTAACTTTAGTATTAATAAATAATATGATGTATATATTTTTGTTTATTTAATAAGGGCATACATAGATTATATACGTAACACATTTTAAGTTACATTTTTAATATTTTTATTTTCTTTATTAAGTTGACTTAGATTGGGAAAAGGTAGAGGGTTATTATTTAGCTTACAAATATATAACTATAGGTTGTAAAAGGGGGTTAAAATATATCATGTAATATATTTTAGAGAGAGAAGGAGGAAGAGAAGGGAAGGAGGAGAAGAATCTTTAGAGAAGAAGATTAAGAAAGAAGAAGTTTAACTTTCGATCTGAAAGTTTAAGGCAAGTTCTTCTTCTATCTCTTTCCCTTTAATTCGTGTTTCTATACATGCCTAGGAAATTCCAGGATGCTTAAACATTAAAATTGAATAATTTTGTATGCTTGAATTGGTCTAGAACAGAGGGTTTTATGTGTTTATATATATATTCTTGATTTAAATGATTCTTGAATTTTGATGTATGATTTGGTGTTTAAGTTGGATCTATATATGTTAAATTATCTAAAATAAATTAATATGGATGTATGAGACTTAGATTGATGCCTTAGAACCCGTAACAATGAAGAACAGGTGTACAGTTGGATTTCTGGGCTAATTTGGGTAACAGTGCTCGAGCCTTGGAGGCAAAGCTCGAGCCATGGGTGAAAAGCTCGAGCCAAAAAAAAAAGAAGCTTGAGCCATAGGTGAAAAGCTCAAGCCTATGATGTAAAGCTCGAGCTATTGATGTAAAGCTCGAGCCTTGGACATGAAGCTCGAGCCTTGGACAGAAAACTAGAGCAATTAGGACAAAAGCTCAAACCTTACTTGGGAAAGTTTCATAAACAGCATTAAATTAATTTTTAACTGATGTTGAGGGGTCCTAATCATTAAATAAGGACTAGGTATGAGTTTTTAACAAATTCTAAATCGACTTAAATATAACAATGCATGCTATTTGAATTCTTTGAGGAATGAATGTATTTAATCTTTATTTTGTTCTAGTAATTAAGATTAAATGTGCAGTATGAATTGTATATGGAAAATGCTTACTTGGCTGTAAAATAAATATCAGCATATTTAAGATTCAGTTTGTGTAGGATACAGGATGTAGGAAGCTTAAAGAAGTTTATAAGTTATTCCTATTTTGTGATAACATGATATTATATTATTATGTTAATTTTTGAATTATTTGATGTATTATTTTATTTGTTACATCAATTGTTGGATTGTGTGGTTTAATGCACTGGTATAGGACGGTGGCATTTTAGGGATGGATTAACTTATCAATTAAGTCCTACCTATTTTGTATAAGGGAATGGATTAACTAAAATGTTAAGTTTTCCTTATATTCAAGTCAGGTCAGCTGAACAAGTTGAATGATTTATAAAGGATTATTTTATACTGGATAAGATGGATTTTATATATATAATTATATGCCATGATATGAGCTTGAGCTTCAGGATCAGTGGTTAGGATGCGATATTGCCAGGGATATGTAGCTAGATATAATGTAGTTGTGTGCCCTGGTAGGTTTAGGTATTCATGCCCACTAAATGTGCGTTTTACATGTTACCTACTATTCAGGTTGAGGCAACCCTATAGTCTAGTGGGTTCCTTTAGTGTGGATTTATATATATATATATATATATATATATATACGGACTACTAGTTATTGTTGGATTGACTAGGATATATACATGTATCGGATCTTAGCTTGGACTGTAGTAGAGTAGAACTTGTTTGTGGGCTTGACCCACCATTATTTTTCAGATGTTCTTCAGGTGTTGAGGATTGTTCGTATTAAGCAGGGATTAGTCTACTTCACTCTTTCGAGTCTACTTAGGAGATTCATTTATGTTTCATCTTTTAGATGTAGACAATCATTATGGTTACTTATTCAATTGTTATTTTGTTAGGGGTCCACACTGTATGGATTCCCGAGTTGTATTGGAAGATTGATTGCATCAGAATATTTTATTATTTAATGAAGATTTATTCTGAGAATTTATTGGATTATCATTTTAGTGTTCATTTCAGCATCTTTATTTATTTATTTTTATCCTCTTATATTTTGTGTTCGATTATTACCGATTTGTTTTTGATATCCTTGGGTATTCGGGCGTAGTCCTGGCCAACCCGCATTCAGAAATCCGGGGATATCACAAGGCGGTTCCCTTTTTGAGGGAGGCGGCTCCTTCTACTGTGTGATGGTTTTTAACGTTTTTTTAGCCACAGTGCTTAGGTCTTTAGGTTCCAGGTTTGTTTAGAAACTTCCATGGAATATTGAAATGATTTCTTAGGACAAGTTAGAATCCCAGAGTGCTTAATAAACTCTAAAATGCTAGGAACTGGAACAGTATGAAGTATTAAATAAGTTTGCATATTGTTATTTGTTTTGGAGTATTTAAATTGCTTATCTTTATTTTAGCAATTTTCTGTGAATGATTATACATTTTTAATTATGTATTAGCGGTATAATATGATCATGTTATTTTACATATTTTTATTATACTTATTATGGATTAATTGATGTTTAAATTTATTATTATTTAATTCATCAATTATTGGATTTGTGGATTGTATGCACTGATATGGGATGATGGCATATTAGGTACGGATTAGATCAAAACGCTAATCCCTACCTATTCTGGAATAAGGGAATGAATTAACTATAATATTAAATCATACTTATATTTCGTGTCAGATCAATGAACAATTGAATGACATACCTTGGTTTGGCTAGATTTATATATATATATGATTATGGTACCACGATATGGCTTAAGTCTCAGGATCGATGGTTAGGGAGTATATATGCAGTTTGATGCATAACTGGCTATGACAGGTAGAGGTGTACTCTATTAGGTTTATGTACATATGCCCACTTCAGGTGCGTTTTGCATGTTGTCTTCTAGTCAGGTTGAGACCGCCTTGTAGCCCAGTGAGAGTTCCTTAGTGTGGATATATATATTTATGAACTAGATAACTATTGTTGAGTTGTTTAGGATGTACATGGGTATCGGATCTCTGTTTGGATTGTAGTAAAGTAGAACTATGGCTCTAAGTTTTAAGAGACGCAATGCGGAAGTCAAATAACGAAGGACACTCCTAAGGACACTAGAATCTGGTGTGTTCTGATCCCAACTGTGATACCCCTCGATTCTAGAGCTACCAGTGATCAAGTCCGAGCACAGATCCTAGAGATACCAAGCAATTAATATTTTAAAACGAACACAGATGATAAAAAGAATTAAGGAAAATAATAATAAGCTGAAAAAAATTCTAATATGAAAAAAAAATCCTTAAAAGAATAAACATTAATATAACTTAATATTTTCAATCCGTACAACTCGGGAATCCATCAAGTGGACCCCTAATAATCTCCAAATGTAAATTAAGTATAGAACCAAAATCCAAAACTAAAAAAAGAAAGGAAATCCTATGTAGTTGGAATAGTGAGTGTCTCTATCTGATTCATCACGATCAAGCTTTAAGCGTGGTACTGATGAATACCTGAAAAATAAGAGTGGGTCAGGCCCACATGCAAGTTCCATTCTACTACAATCCATACATAAACTCGATACGCAGATACATCCTAGATAGCTCGGTAATAACTAAAATAGTCCATATAGATATAGATACACACTATAGGACGCTCATTAACCTATAGTCATCACACCTGAGTAGAAGGTAACACGCAAAACGCACATAGCATAGTCATGCACACCTAGACCTACCAGGGAACGTCATTAGGTCCAGTTATCCGTCCAATGCGATATACGTACCTTAACCGTGATCAGGAGACTCAAGCTCATATCACGATACCATAAATATATATAAAAATTCTTCCTAATACAGAAAAGTAAAACAAACATCCGATATATCGTTCAACTATTTTACTTGACAAAACATGCATCCATATAGGATTTAACTATTTTAGTTAATCCATTCCGTATGTATGAAGAGTTAGGACTTAGCGTTTTGATCTAATCCATCAATAATATGCCACCGTCCCATACCGGTGTATATAATGCATATGATCCATAAGTGATGCAAAATCATTCAAACATCAAGTCCATCCAGAGTCAAACATAATAGAAATCAAATATAAACAAGATCCTATTATGCATCCAGTAAATGATTATAATCATAGAACCTTCGTTTAAATTGCTAAAGTAATGATAAACAATTTAAACCATCCATATACATCCAATTGACAAAACAGAAATTATAATCGTTCATCAATTTAAAACCATAGCATGTTATAATGATAATCAGAAGTATTAACTGAGCACATTATACCAAAATCCCAAAAATCCTTTCATACTAGTCCATTAAATTTACTTAAACAAGATTAGCAACTTAAACCTTCCACAATCCTTAACAACATGCAAATTATTATACAAATTTCATGATGTCCATTTAATCCTTAATTATGAATCCAAAATAAGATATAATGATACTCAGAAGTATAAACTGAGAACATAAACTCCAATCCTAAAAATACATTCCTATCAGCCCGTTCAATTAGCTAAAACAACCACTAGCAATAAAACTTCCATATTCCGTGACAACATGTAAATTTTTATTTAATTACATGGAGTCCATTAACACAGTATAAACCAACATTCCAGCCCTTCATTAAATTATATATATATATATATATATATATCATTTATATAAAATCCAAACATAACTCTCATAACAGCCCACTTGGTTTGCTCAACAAACTAGAAACTAAGTCGTTCTCCTTATTTGATAGCATGCATATTTATCTTTTAAAATTAATGACGTCCCTTTCTAGATCATAAACCCACATTCTTGGCCCTTAAACATGTTAAATATATCATTTAAAAACCCCTATGTAAGTTTTAGATTTTACATTTTAGCCCCTACAACCTGAAAAGTGTCAAAATTACACTCCGTGGGGTATTCCAGCAAGGGAGCCGGCTCTCACACCTTCAGAGCCGGCTCTCCCTCATGGAGAGCCGGCTCTCTCATCATGGGAGCTGGCTCCCTCCTTTAGGGAGCCGGCTCTCTCCTTGAGAGCTCGTCTCCGCTTCGTCCATTTGTCTTCTTTACTTTCGGCAAAGTTTCACCCTTTGTTCCATTTGTTTTTGTAGTTCCTAGGGTTCAATCTAAGTCCAAACACTCCTAGAAACTCCTCTAATTTCAATACAACTTGTTTGACAGTAATTTAAATCATAATCAAAATAGTTTATGCAATAAACCGATTTCAGCTATTTAAACGTAAATCAGATTACAGTCCGATATAATATGCATCAAACATCAGTTTTTAAAGTTGAATTAAATTCCTGGAGACTATATAGAATGTACAGAACACAAGTTTACGGGAATGAGATAGAATGAAACTTGCCTTTAGGTTTCGGTTTGAAACCTTTCAATGCCGTCTCTAAATTCCCCGACGACTGCCGACTATCGGTAAACCTCCTACAGCCTGGTTTCAATCCCATGAGCCATCCATTCCTTCATCTTTAGTACGACCTACAGTCCACGGCTGAAATCTTATCTGGTGTTTCTCATAGTTTCCTCTCAAGCTCCCCTTTGTTTTCCCCTCAAGCACCATTACATGCCTTTGTGTTTTCCTCACAAGAACTATTAAGTGAATAGGGGTTTCAACCCTAGCAGATGTATATTGTTCTATATATATATGCTGATATTAACCCTACCTCTTAGTCCAACCAACTTAAACATCGGCTACCATAACCTCATAAAGTAAAACCCTAATCCTAAACTATATACGACCCACACAAAACTTAAACCAATCAAGTCCAACTAAGCATACAGACTTAACACAAATAAATTATAAAAGCCATAAAATAAAACACGTCAATAAAACACCACTTAGTCAACTAAGTAAATTAACTAACAATTAAATAAGTAATTTAAAATATACAACTAAACAATTAATTTAAAAAAAATAAACAATTACAATTAAACACATAGCCATATAATCACATTTAAATGCACATAAAACAACTAATCAATTAAGCAATTAAAATGCACCTCAAACAATTAATTAAATTTCAATTATATTCTTTATAAAAATTAGGGGTATTACATGTATATGGCTATATATGTGTAGGTAATTGTATTTTTATTTTATTTCTTTTCTTTTATGATTGCCGACTTAATATCGGGTTGGGATTAGGGTTTGTGTGGACCTATATATATGTAAGGTTGTGTCTGCCAAGGGTTTTAGAACCCTATTCACGTATCAATGGAGGCAGGGATTGTGTTAGAGATGCAAAGAACACAGGCCAAGAACCAAGGCTGAATTAAGGAGAGGAAGAATGGATGTTGTTCATGGGTTGAACCAAGGGCAACAGAGGAGTTTAACGGTGGTTAAGGAGTCGTCGGATTACATAGAGAAGACGGTTTAAAGTTTCGAAACTGAAACCAAAAGGCAAGTTTTGTCTCTAATCTCTTTCCCTTAGACTTGTGTTCTGTGCATGCCTAGGTAACTTCCAGGATGAAATTTGACTTTAATAAAACTGAATTTGGTTGCATGCTTAAGTTGATTTTAAAACAGTTTTCTATATGTCAATACATGTTCTTATTTGATCTTGTGAATTGTTGTATGCGACATTGTTTGATTCATATTTAAGATGCATATTAACTGTATAAAATAAATTTTAGGATCATTTGGAACTTAGAACAGAGGGTTAGGACCTGTAACTAAGGTATTCAGAGTGATCAGAAGAGACCGAAGACGAAGAAGAAAGAGAATAACACGGTACTCAGGGAGAGAGCCGACTCCCTAATAGAGGGAGTTGTCTCCCTAGGTGGGAGAGCCAGCTCTCCATGAGGGAGAGCCGGCTCCATGAATGGGAGAGCTAGTTCCCATTAAGGAGGAGCCGGCTTCCCTGCTATAACACCCCTACGGGGTGTATTTTTGGGTTTTTCTAGATTGCAGGGGCTTAATGTGATTTTAAATTTTAATGGGGGGTTTTTAAAGATTTAAACAATTATGCTAAAGTCCCAGAAGGTTTAATCTATGCTATTATGCTAAGGGATTGGATATCATGAAGTTTTAATACAAATCTGCATGCTGTCAATGACTAAGGGATATTTTGTTGCTTCTTGTTGTTCTAGCAAGTTAAATGGATTAGGATGACTATACTTAAGTATAATTGAATATAATATGCTTAATTAGTTATTTGATTTATATTATGTTTTTCCCTGGATTATAAGTGATGCTTTACTGATTTCTGTTTGGTAAATTATTGGACTGTCTTGTGGATTAATTGAAGTTTAAATTAAATTATTTAAATTGTAAATTACATGGATGCTATTCTGGATTTTAATTGTTGAACTGCTTATCTGTTTCATTAATTATTGGTTGAATATGTGGATAGAATAAGCATGTTGATTCATATAATTTCTATTATGCTTATTAGAAATTAATTGATGTTTACATACTTTATATGTGTTGTCAATTATATGGACATTGTTGGAGTAGTAACAAATGAGCATGTTAACTTATATATTTTGTTATACTTATTATGGATCAATTGATATTTACATTTAATGAATGTATTATCAATTGTTGGACTGATGAATTGTATGCACCGGTATGGGACGGTGGCATACTAGGGACGGATTAGTTTCAAAATACTAAATCCTACCTAATCTGGAATAAGGGAATGGATTATAAAATTAAATCCTACTTATATTTAAGTCAGATCAGCTGCATAAGTTGAATGACTTACTGGATTACTTGCTACTTATATTTTATATCAAATCAATGAACAATTGAATAACATACTCTGGTTTTAGAGGAAATTTAAATATATGATTATGGTACCACGATATGAGCTTGAGTCTCAGAGTCGATGGTTATAGAGCGTATATGCATTGAGATGCATAGCTGGTTTTGATGGTTGAGGTGTACCCTGTTAGGTCTAGGTACTCATGCCCACTTCAAGTGAGTTTTGTATATTGCCTTCTATTAAGGTTGAGGCTCCCTTGTAGTCCAGTGAGAGTCCCTTAGTGTGGATTTATATATGTACGAACTATATTGCTATTGTTGAGTTGTTTAGGATGTACATGCGTATCGGGTCTCTGCTTGGATTATAGTAGAGTAGAATTTGCTCGTGGGCCTGACCCACTCTTATTTTTCAGGTGTTCGACAGTTCTAGTCTTAGAGCTTGATCGTACTGAGCAAAGATAGTCACTCATTCATTCGATTACGTAGGAATTTCCTTTACGTTTTAGTTTTGGATTTTCCTATTTAGTTTTAGTTATTTATTTTCTAGCTGGAGTATTACTAGGGGTCTACTAGATGGATTCCCGAGTTGTAATAATATTGAAAGTTTTGGTAGTTTTGGGATTATATAACTTTTAAGGGTTTTTATTTTAGAATTCTTTCAGCTTATTTGTTTATTCATTAAATTCTTCTTGTAACCATACTTGTTTGGTATCCCTCGGATCTGTGCTTAGACTTATTCACCCGTGGCTCTAAAATTGAAGGGTATCACAGCTTGCCATCCAGTAAATATCTGTTTGGAAGCTAAATTCTTTACATTTTTTTTCGATACTTATTTAGCAGCACTACAATGAATGCGTAACAAGAATTTCTGATTTTATAAATCATCTTGGAATTTATAAATACATTTAACTAAAGAAAGAATTTCTTTCTTAATAGTTGAATAATTTATTTGTGCATTTTTCCAAGTTCCAGAGGTGAAACGAATTAACTTTTCTGCTCCTGTATTAGAATTCTTTCGTTTAAAAATACCATTATATCCAATATTGGATGCATTTAAAAAGAATAGTAATCCAGAATGCTCTTGTCATCTTGAACAAGATTATATAAAGCTATTGCTGAGATGAATGGACTTAGTCTAAATGTTTTGACTAGTCATCAACAATCCATATTAGATCTTATAGATTAAGTACAAGATCCTAAAATCAAAATGAAGATCTTTGAAATAGGTTCTGCTATCGCACAACCCAATGAGGAAAATGATAATTCAGACTTTATGAGATCTAATATTCTCTTCAGATGCATCCAATATTGGATATGATGGTATTTTTAAGCAAAAGAATCCCAATACAGGAATAGAAGAGTTAATTCGTTTCATTTCTGGAACTTGAAAAAATGCACAAATAAATTATTCAAACTGTTAAGAAAGAAATTATTTCTTTAGTTAAATCTATTTATAAATTCCAAGATGATTTATTAAATCATAAATTCTTGTTACGCATTGATTGTAGTGCTGGTAAACAAGTACTGGAAAAAGATGTAAAGAATTTAGCTTCCAAACAGATATTTGCTGGATGGCATGTTGATTTATCTGCTCTTGATTTTACAATTGAGTATATTAAAGGCACTTCTATTTTTTTACCTGACTTTTTAACTCGTGAATTTTACACGGTTTATGTGTCAGTCCAATCGAAGGCAAGGCCGTGGTAAAACAAAGGCTCAAACGGTGATGTCACTTGAGGATGAGCAATATCCCGCATTGGAGCATTTATCTGATTTGGTCTAAACACCAAATAAAGTGGTGGGTTTTGTACAGAAAACAATAAAGGAAGTTCTTAAAGAAGAAACTCCTTATATACCTAATTTAAGGTATAAACAGACTAAATTAATACTGGATTCTCAGGATGGACAATGGATGCCAAATCTACGGGAAATTAAATCTAGATATTTCCACACTCAGTAGTATGCTACTCAAGGATGACATAGATATATCTATGAAGCCATGCTTGCAGAAACTGCCTCTGTGGAAATTACTCACACAAAGCAAAATGCTGCTAAAAAAGAAAGTCCTCTTGTATATAACAAAGCTATTTTCAAGAGAATTATGAGGCCCTCTGACTGCATTTAAATCCTTTCTCAAAAGCTATCTTTCGGAGGGTGTTTGTAATGACCCGGTCTTTTTCCTCCTTTTTCATTTTCGGAGATTTTCGTTTTTCGTCTTTTTCCCATATTTCTTTTTTTCCTTGTTTAACCTCACTTCGGGTGTTCGGATTTGATTCCGATTTTGCATGCATTCATATTACTTGAATTCCATGGCATTGGCATTTTTACTTTTGTTTAAAAGCATGCTAAATTATTACTTTACTTGTAAAGAGC
>JAOTQH010177995.1:0-12500 GCA_025631255.1 Cornus kousa
ATTGTTTCCACTCTTTTTTGTTGGGTTTCGGGTAGAGATTATAGATCTATTGAGGACATTGTTGTTTTTTTGGCCTCTTTGAAGGCTTAGTGCTGTTTGTTTTTGTTGTTCTTTTGTTGTTCCTTTGGGATGCGCTCCCCTCTTGAGCGCTTTTTATACAATTCTTACTTATCAAAAAAAAAAAAGAGGAGGAGTAATTTCGTATAAAAAAAAAAAAAAAACTAAAAAGGTGTGGAGTGATAATGCTTTGCTCTGGGTGAAAGTAACTCTTTGTATTTTGGTTAACTGACAAGCTTAAATTCAAATTGGACAAGGACTTTAAATTAGTAAATTATTTAGTAAATTGGTATTTTTATCTTCTCTTCTTTTTGCATTTATTATTATTATTATTTTTAATTTTATTTGTATATATTTTCATCTAATCCGTAGGTTAATGTTTAGTGATTAATAATGGATTGAATTATTTGAATTAAGTTGTCTCTTCTTTTACTGGTCAGGAATCTTTGAATGCTGGAACAGTTGAAGATGATGCTGAGAAGGAAGTCCTTAATATTAGTACAAAGAGTGCTGTAATTTTTGTCTTTACAGCATCTGCTTTTCTGGTGCTACTTTATCTGTTTATGTCATCTTGGTTTGTGTGGCTGCTGATTGTACTTTTCTGCATTGGTGGAATTCAGGTATTGAAATTCATTATTGTTATGTCCTCTGTTTTGCTGCTAAATTATGATTCTGATTGTGTACCAGCATGAGTAATAACCAATTTCTTTCCCCTATTTTCATGAGTAATAACCATTGAAGCATGCTATCTGCTACACTTGCGTCATCTGCTTTGGTTGAGATGATGTGCAATTGCCTGGTTGCCATAAATTAAGGGATTATTAGTTCTATAAAATTAAGGATGGTGCACTTGTGTAGGTATTTTATAACACTCCATTTCTAGGAAAATAAAAATGAGTTTTTGAACAGTTATGTTCAGGTCAACTAAAATCCATGCAGTGCAACAATAATAAATGTTCATCAGTTTGCACACAGTTGGATACTTGACCTGCCCGTAGATTTTTGAGCGCCTAAACTATTTTCCTTCTCACTCCCCAGTTTCACGTTGGATACACGCTGTTAATATGAAATAGGGGAATGGTTATTTTTACTCATTCAAACTAATCTGACAGTTCATGAACATTTCATTCGTAATATTGCCACTCATATATATATATATATATATATATATATATACGTGTATAGAATTTGTAGGAAGTTATAATATCACGATAACAAATAAGGAACAATGATATCTTAAAATGATTTTCAGTAACAATATCATGAAATGATTCCTGAGTGATTTGACCTGCAGTTCGCTGGTTGCCTCTTTTGACGGCTTACGAAACAGCTTACGAAAATTATGTTGAGCTTTATCCTAATTTGTTTTCAATAGTGAATGTTTAGCCTGCCTTGTTCAGAACCTGTTTGGTTTTAATATTTTGGTACTTCTGGGCTTCTTCAGTTTTATGCAGCTTAATATATATATATATATATATATATATATATATATATTTATATTATAGGATGAAGATTGACACTCATCAACTGCGCAATCCATTAAAGTATTGTTCTTTTTTTTAAAAAAAAAAAAAAATTTAAATTTAAATTGTTGATGTATGCAGATCAAATGAAACAGTTCCAGATTTTTCTTTCCTGTCACTTTAGAATGAAATTGGTAGTAACTAATATTAGTTTTTAACTTCTGCCTCATGCTCATGAATTTTGTTTTTGTTATCAGGGAATGCATACTTGCATAATATCTCTTATGTTAAGGTATAGTTGAATGCACTTCCTTTATGTGTAAATCTATGAACTAGCCATTTCTGATTAATATATTTCTTCAGTTCTCTCACACTCTGTTCCTTGTCCTGCTTTGACTTGTTGGGCAGAAAATGCAAAAACGCTGGGCAGAAGACGGTGAATATGCCTCTTCTAGGAGATGTTTCCGTTCTCTCTCTTGTGGTTTTGTTATTTTGCTTTGCAGTTGCCATTTTGTGGGCTGTATATAGGAAGGCGTCCTATTCATGGGTTGGTCAAGATGTTCTTGTAAGTTTGATCTCTATCACAACCAAGCTAGTTTCATGCTTTTGCGATGATAATTGCAATACACACTTTTTATTTTAGCACGTGCTGAATGGTGATTGGACATCGAAAAAGTTTTTTCATTTTTCCTCTGCGAGCTCTTAAAAGCTCTCTTTAACCAAGCATATGATTGTTATCTCCTTGTATAGATTATCACGATTTTATAAACACGTGTATTATATGTGTGTGTGTGTATATATATATATATGAATTCATATGTTGTTACATATTTGTATGATTCAGTCTATTGTTTGGTGTAGTGGTAAAAGCTTAAATTACCAACCCTGACAATGCAGGTTGGAGCTTTAGTAGAGTTGGAAAATGATGCCAACAGTAAGATTTTTACCTAGTCCACCCCTACCGTTCATTGTCCACATTTACTGGGACAAATATTGACTATCGAATATGTATATAAAATTAATGTATTACTTCAGTGTTTTAATTCCATGGTTATAAGCATCAGTTTTTCGAAAGGTATTCAGCGGTCTGAGTTCAGCTTTAAAAGTTTACGTTCTATTGATGATATTATATGATTCACAAAAATAGTGATATAAAAGCATACATAGGAAACAATAGAGATATTAAAGTGTACATTCTATTGATGAGCTAATTATCCATCAGTCACACTTCTGCATGAGATTTCGGTATATTGATTTATACATGATTTTAATGTAGTTGCCAGTATCTGTGAAAACCTTGTTTCTCCTTTTAAAGCTTCTTTTGCAAACTATTAAATTACTTACATGATGGGTCAAGAAGGGAAACTTGATCTCTCTCTCTCTCTCTGATCTTGACTGGGGAGAGAGGTAGGTTGGGGGGAAGGGGTCTTCTCTCTCTCTCTCTCTCTTGTTAGGGGGCTGGGGTTCTTTATCATTTTTAATTGCATCACGTATAGGTTCTATTTCAACTGAGTTCTTATCTACAATTTTTTTGGTCGATTTATTATATTTTGCAGTGACAGTTTTTGTACTTTATCATGGTATTGTTCCTTACAGAAAGCTCATTTTAGATTTTGTTATCTAGTTGTAGTTTTTTCTATTGGACTATAATTCATGATTGACCACTGAAGTTTGTATTGGACTATGATTTAGTTTGTATCCTTATACATGTCTAAGGCCATTTGACTTGGTATCCATGATTTTCTGCTTTACAGATCATGTACTCACTTTTTTTATGACTATGATGTATTCATTTTTTCTTTTCTTTTCAGTAAAATGTGTATTTGTTATTAAAATATATTCTGTAGGAATGAACCGTCTCAAAATTTTATATTTTATATGCTGCCTTGTACTTTTTGACATCATGACTTGGATTTAGTGATAGTCTACCTCACTTGGCGTAGTGAACTAATATAATTTAATGTCAGCTGGCATGCAACCCTGGTAATAGGAATCTGCTATTTGATCTGATTGTTCTTGTGTGTTCCTTACAAGCATACATGACAGCTCAGAGTAAAGAAGGCTGAGATATATTGTTGTGTAATATCCATTCATTTTTTTATTTTTTTTCACTGTTGAGTTTATATATTGCTATCGATGGACTATTTTTTGTTATTTCATAAAATTGGCAGTCTGTAGCTTCTTGAAACCTTGTTAAAACTCCACTGTTCTCACTCTCTCATGAAGAAAAATGTTCACGTTTTAAATGAGTCTTTGTTTTTGGCAGGGTATCTGTTTGATGATAACAGTCCTGCAGATGGCTCAATTACCTAATATAAAGGTACCTAATATCACAATATCTAATCTTTTATTGCTCATATTTGACATCTGTAACCTGATATTTTTATTTTCTTTAGGTTGCTACGGTACTTCTTTGTTGTGCATTTCTTTATGACATCTTTTGGGTCTTCCTATCACCATTGATTTTCAAGGACAGTGTTATGATTGCGGTAAGTATCAGTCTCATATTACTTAATATTTCTTGTATCATTAGGATGTAAGTTGTTTTTTTTGCTATATGTGGCATGGAGGCATATGAAACAGCTTTTACCACTTCCAGTCATGCAGAGGCATTGGTCTGGCAGTTTGTTTCTGCTAGTTATATTTTGAATAAAATTCTCCAAAAGTTCACACAGAACTTCCTGCTACACCAAAAAAAAAAAGGCATATTTGACAGGTGGTACTGGCCTAAAATCACTTTACTGTCCGTAAATGAACAAATACAATTGAGATTGTATGTGCAATTGTGCATCACCTTTTATTCTTTCTCAGTAAGCATTGATTGACAGGTTATTTGGGAAGAAACTCCTTTCAAGGATATTTGAAGTACTATATTTTTTCTTTGTTTGTTTGTTTTTGTTTATCTGGATTTGTCTCTTTGGTTGGTGGGGAAGGGTGTGGACTGTGGAGGCTTTAGTTGAATGCCAACTTGACTTCATAATAATCAAATTATCTACAATAATATAATAAATGATAATATGGAGAGAAAATGTAGAAAAGATGGACATGTTAGGTTTGCAACCAGTTCTGCAGTTTATCTTATTCTGCTGTTAGTTCAGATTGACTCCACGTTTAAAATGACTTCTTTGAAGCATTTCATTGGAAAAAATTAGTTTGACATTGAAAGTGATACAAAAAAATACAATACATTTGGAAGTTGTAATTTTAATATTTGAAGTAGGACGGTTATTAAAGCTCACTAAAATTTAATAGTTTACAAATTGTAATCAACAAAGAAACAGACTGTAATGCATGATACTATGACTCCAAGACCACACCATTGAAACATGAAAAAACAATGAAAGACCCCACACTATTATCTAATGACTAATTGAAAATTTTCAGAATCTCCAGACTGTCTCCATGATGGCAAGTCATCTCATCAACTGTATTTAGGCTTTCTGTTGCAAGAGAAACAAGTAGATGGACTGAAAGATGCATCATTTTCATTTAGTGTGACAGTATTATTGTTATTTGACTATGAGGACTGTTTGGCGTCTGGGATGCTAGTACTTGGTCATGTTATTTGTCATTTTCTATCTTTGGTTGGGTTTAACTGTCATTCTAGGAGTCTGAAGTTCTTATTTGTAAGAATTGTTTTCAGAATTCTATTTTTCCAGTGTTCCTCTTTTGTTTTTTGGTCATTTTTTATTTTTAAAAAGTGAGGACAAATGATCTAAACTAATCCAAACTCCTGGCTGTTGGAGCTTGGGATGGTGAGCAAAGGTGCTTCTTCAAGCTTGGCTCAATCTCATTAGAAAATTTGCTCTCTTCATCGAGCTTAATTGCTGTGGTTTTTATGGCGCAGAGTACTAAATCTGAGAAACCTATGAAAAGCGGGTTAAGTAATGATTACCATCAATTTTTGGAAATAATACCAAGGTTAGGTCTGTAGTCTGTACCAGTCCACCCTCCCGGCATACTAGCGAAGCATACTCTGTGAAAGCCTTTTTTCAGCTTGAGCTCGGTTTGTGTTGGTCCGGCAATCGCTGTAGTATGCTAGTACAAACACATCCATGAGGTGAGAAAGCTGCATTGTTGCGACATACTGAAGCACTGCAACTTAGATAAACTACAAAGTTATAGAAAAAAAGGCTCCTTTCTTATGGCTCAAGTATATAAAAATCAAAGCAGCTATTTAATAAGGATTGGAATGCTGACTTTCTTCTTTGCGAATAAAGATTTTTACTGGTGGAGGGTGTCACTTATTTGTGATAAATATATTTCCTTCCATTGATAATAATACCTTTAACCTCAGGGGCACAGCTTAAGTGTCCAGAGGGGGAGTAGTCCCACCCAACGGGTGGGGACACCCTTCTTTTTATAGTTTGTTGTACAATCTTTCTATAACATATTCTCAATGATTGGCAAATAATTTGGCATGCATCAGAAAATTTATGGACGGGTGAGTGGACATCTACATTGTTTAAACCTAAGAAAGGGTGTGTTTTCTTCTCAAAATACGACAGAGTTCCTCTGAGTACTTTGTCCTGCCTCACACAATAGTTAGACTGGTTTAAGTTGAATATTGATGGTACATGGGTAACCTTGGCGGTCTTGAATTAGTAAAATTCTGGATCAAATTCACATGATTTTTTCTTGTTCAGTATTGCATTATTAAGTTATACTCTTATGCAATAGTAAAAATGAACATTACTGCTCAAGGTCTTTCTTTATGCGCTCGGTGGCGATGGTTAAACATTTATTTTTGTCACGCTCTTGTTTCTTAGTCGCTGTTTTTTAGAAGCAAGGTGCCCTTGGAACTTGGAAGCTGATAGTATGCCATAGAAAACTTAAGGTTGGTGTTAATATCCCGTCATTCTTTTCATAAATACGTTTTAAGGTGGCAGCCTCCACAGGAAGATCTCATTTGTTTCTGATCACATCTTAGTTTCTGGTGGATGTGCAGTTAGATAAAGTCGGATTACCGTACTTAAGATGCTAATTATTTCCCTATGTAATTTTTCAAATGGTTTCACTTTGTGAGATATGCCTTCAGGTCCACCTTTTTTTTTCTTTACTTACAGGTTTCCCTGTAAAACCTCCTTTCTTTAGATGTGGTCAAATTTTAGCCTTAAAGGGAGAATCATAAACACTAAAAGGAAAGCTATCATATATATATATATATATATATATTTAATTCTCAGTTATGGATGCTGCTATGCTTTTAATTCTTGTTTGTTAATTTGATTAATGCTCATGAATTCAAATTATTAACTTAATTATGCTTGGATTTTTTTATAATTAAGTGAACGACGAACATGAGTTTTCTTCTTATATATTTAATAGGTTGCTCGAGGTGACAACAGTGGTGGAGAATCTATTCCAATGCTTTTGAGAATTCCTCGACTTTTTGATCCTTGGGGTGGTTATGATATGATTGGCTTTGGGGACATTCTCTTTCCTGGTTTGCTCGTTTCATTCTTTTTTAGGTAATGTTTTTAATGGTTTAATCTTCTAATAATTGTTAATAAGAGAGAGAAAATTCCTAGTTGGCATAATTCTTTAACAAAGTTTAGATCTAATTTTCTAAAGAAAAAAATGCACAAGTTCCAAATTTTCATGCAAGTGAAAAAAAAGGCATGATAAATCTTCCAATCATTTAGTTCTTAGCTTTTTTGCATATATAAAATTGTAGTCTATCTTCACTATAAGATCTGCAAGTCTTGTGATCGTCAATTGTCCTTGTTTATGGGAGGTGATATTTAAAGTTCTTTCTTTATGTTGGTCTTGATACCTTAAATAGTCAAATTACCTTTTATGGTGTCTTAATGTATTAGTGTGTTAAGCGGTAATTTGACTATCGTGTAGTTCTTAGCTTCTTTGACTGAAAATTTTGGCAGCTGTTTGTCTTAAATACAATTTGCTTTTAATATGACCTTTTACATGTCACTCTAATCTCTCTTCTTAGGAAGAGTAGAGCCGCACAACTCAATGTGCGTGAGCACACGTACACAGAGTGTAGAACGACACAACTGGGGCTTACTTTCCTCTTCTTGTTGCTCTTGCATC
This sequence comes from Cornus kousa, assembly GCA_025631255.1. Classification (NCBI taxonomy): domain Eukaryota; kingdom Viridiplantae; phylum Streptophyta; class Magnoliopsida; order Cornales; family Cornaceae; genus Cornus; species Cornus kousa. The sequence continues at coordinate 7,572 of JAOTQH010177995.1, forward strand.
ACTATTTTTCCTTTTAATTTCCAGAGTTTAGCCATGCTTTTTCAAACTGAAGTATGTTTCTTGCTGGTGAAATACTTCGGTATCATATTCTTCTGTTTGGAAATATACTTCGTTAACTATTCAAGACCAAAATTGCTGGTGTTATTTTAAATCTAATTACTGTGGATCTAACCCAAGTAGTGTCTCTTCTTCCTCCCATACGGGGAGGGTCCAAGTTCCATTGGGACAATTGTGTGTGTGTGGGTGGGGGGTGTTGAGTCTTACCTGTCAAAAAAGTGACGTAAAAAAAGGGGACATTTTCAACTTAATCCTTTTCTCAATGCTCCTAAAGGATTGGACTAAAGTACCATTTCACATGGCATGGATGAATTTGTACAGATATTTATACTAAAGCTCTATTTTTCTCCTAAACAGGAACCTTTTAACTTGAACTCGTCCTTCAGTGTTTTCAGGATCTTATGCTAGATGCGAAAACTATGATGCTTTAGAACTCATTTCCTTTTATTTATAAGCTTTTGCGATCATTTAGTATTACCTTTCCAATTTTATTTATCAGTTGTATCCTTTTTTTTTTTTGGTCTGGTTGTTGCAGATTTGACAAAGCCACTAAGAAGGGTGTGCTAAATGGATATTTTATTTGGTCCATAATTGGCTATGGATTCGGTGTGTATCTTGCATTTCGTCATTTTAATTCTTTGAATCTCCATAGCATTGACTTTCTTTTGTTAACGTAAAAGTTATGATATGATGGCACTTTTCTTTTTTTGGAATAGTAAATTATAATGTCATACTTGCCTAGGATGATATTTAGTTGAATAAAGAGCAAAGTGCAAACCTAGTGCACGAGTATCTTGCCATTGCGGGGTCTGGGGAGGGTTAAATCTACTCAGCCTTTCCTCCGCATGCGGAGAGACTGTTTCCTTGTTTTGGACCCTTGACCACCAGGTCACAATGGAGCAAGGCTTGCCCTCAAAATAATACTTGATTGAGATTGGGAATTGTCTTTTTCTATCATGGCACAGTCCACTTCCTGTCAAAATAATTGTGTTTTCTATGCATTGGACTGTTTTCAATTATTTATTGTCTTTTTATATGATTAATGCTTTCAAGCCAAAGTTTGGATCTTTCTTTAGTTTATTCCTTTCGGCACCTTGGATATGGCTTTTTTTTCTAGTAATTTCCCTATTCCGTTTTGGTGCCATCTTTTCAATGTATTTGAGTTTATATCTTGTATTTTTAATGTCTTTCACCATATTTCCTACCTAATAGTTTCTTATAGGCATATTATATTAAACTACTGCCTGTTCATGATCTGTATTCATTTGATGGAGTTGCCTGTGCTAATAAAGAAGCCCGTCTTCGCTTCACACCTGGCAGAGATGCAGAAAGGGAAAGCACAGATGGTGCCCCATCAATCAGGGGAAAGTCTACCATCTGTTCCATTTTTGATCCAGCTTGGTATTAATGCAACACTTTGGCTTTTGCTTGAAAAGAACACCCAGTATTTACTTGAATTTTTTTTGGATTCAAGTTCTTAAAGAGTCATACAGTGGTTTTACGTTCGCTGTCAGCTGCATAATCTATAACCTTTCTCTGTTCATTTTTTCTTTTTAGGCTTGAGACTGAATATGTAACTATAAGACACCAAGCAGAACATGAACATTGTTGATTCAAACCTTTTTCTATTTGCGGGAAAGGGAATCTGTTTAGAATTGTTCTTTTTTTCCTTTTTTTCTTTTTCAATGCAACTTAATAAATCAACAACCAAACTGAACCCCTAGGCCTGTCTAGGTGCTTGCTGGTTCCTTATTTTGATTATGTGATTTTGATTACTTGGTGAATGTTCTGTTCATAATATTGTGAGAGCGTCTCCTCATACATTGCATTTGAAAATATGCTCACAACCAAGACTAATGGAGGGTTCCTCCCTATCCTTTTCTGCAGGTCTCTTCTTTACTTACCTAGGCTTGTATCTTATGGACGGACACGGTCAACCTGCTCTCCTCTATATTGTTCCGTGTACATTAGGTATTAAATTGTGTGACTACAAATTTAAGTAGACTTTTCATTTACTATATGCATTTGCAGATGTTGAGGAATTGTTGTTAGATTATACTTTCTGACTTTTTACCTCTTTAACTTTGCCAATCAGGTCTTACCATCATATTAGGTTTGGTAAGAGGTGAGTTTAAGCACCTTTGGAACTATGGCACCGAATTACCCCCACCTAGGAGCCCTTCGGGGGAAGCTTGAGGCATCAGATTGCTAGCATCTTTTAAACCAGGGGGTCAGTGACACTGATCTACAAATGTCATGGACACAAAAAATTTCATGTCATATTGGCCCCATTTAGGACCTCAGGGTGGAGAAATTGTAGGGCCTTAAAGGCAGTTCACTCTTTTGATTACTTTTAATGTGTATTATATCCTTTATATATATATATATAGTCACTCTCCATTGTTAATCAGGCTTAATGTTGTAACATATGAAATCACTTGTCGTTTTTGTTTGCTCCGAAATTGAAATAATTGCATAGAAATGCAGGCAATTTATTATTTGCTTCTCTTTTTCCCCTTTACTTTTTTGTCTCCTGTTAATGTTGTTTGTGAGTTTTTTCATACCAACACTGGAGATTAATAGTTGCATAGATATGGAAATAAGGAATGCTGTTGTGGGAATAGAGTGGCCATATACCCCAATGGTATAACCTCCCCATGTTTACAGAGGGGGGACTGTTTCGAGCCCCAGTGCAAAATGTGTTTGAGTGGGGTTGTGGGTAGGGAGGCAATTCGTGTTGGCGTGTCGTGTTCGTGTCGACACGACACAATTATTAACCGTGTCTATGATCATTGACACGAACAAGACACACTTATTATACGTGTAACACGATACAACACGCGTAACCTATTTAATAAGTGAGTCAAGACTTGACACGACACGAAAAGACGCATTTAAATAATTTTTGACATGAATACGACATGTTTATTCTACACGTCTAACTAAATGGGTTATTTTTTATACGAACACAAGACATTTATCTGATATGTTTAGTTAATTGTGTCATAAATATGTTTACATGGTCAAATACCACACGTTTAGTTACGTTTAGTTAATCGTGTCATAAATATGTTTACATGGTCAAATACCAAAGGTTTAGTTAGTGGGTCAATTCGCGAATAGCCTAAATTTAATAAATTGGTATGCTGTTTTGGGGTCTCGGCTGAATGCAGTGGTGGGTAAGAATACTAGTGGCTAAAAGCTTTGGTTGCTTCAGACGAGACAGTTTGAATTTTTCAGTTGGCCAAGTGGTCAATTAACAAACCCAATTTTTCTCTCTTTCCTTCTTCTTCCTTTTATATATATATATATATATTTTTATATTTTTATCATTAGTCTCACAATTTTTATTCACAATTTTTATATCTCTCTTTGAGAACCGCTAATTATTATTACCATTTTTGGCTGGTAAAATGAAATTGTAAAAGTTGCTTTCCAAATATTTCTTTTTGAGGTGGTTTAAGAAGGATGTTTAATTGTTAAACCAATAATAATAACAACAACAACAATAATGTGTTTTGCGAGGGGAAAGTAAATTTTCTTGTATTCTCTCAAATAAAATTAAGTACTAAAAATGCTTTAATAAATAGTCGATTATGAGTAAAATTGTAGAAAATAACTTGTAAATCTAAAAGCTTACTTGGTTCAATTTTTTTAGAACAAATTTTATGTTTTTTAAAAAGTATACAAAAATCTGTAAAAAGTTTCTGGAAACTATTTTATGTAAATTCAGTTAAAAACATGCGTGTTTTTAGAAAATAATTTTCTGAATAAAAAATCGAACGTACCATAAATCTCTATTAACTATTCGCATACCGAATAAAAGTTATTTGCATACTCTTCCTTTCAATTAACCGAAAAATGACTAGGTTAAAGAATTGTTTACTAATGTTGACAATAGAGGATTTGGACAAGTACCTCGGTCGTTGTCTCATAATTGCATTTAACTTCTCTTATTTGTTTTTGGTTTAAGGTCACATATTCTCTCTTACACTTGCACTTGGTGTTTATTTATTTTAATTCTGTTTATGAGTCCGTGAAGGATGGATTTATTTGTTTATCTGTTTTTAGGGAAAACGTAATGCAACTTTATTCCTTTGTGTTCTTTTCAAAAGTGACATATAGTTTACGTTATGATAATGAAGAAAAACAAAAAAGACCAGAGATTTACTTACATAGGTCAATTTGTTGTTTCCATGTGAAATATTCTTACTTGCATAGTTATAGGAATTTGTTTTCTGGTGATTAAATTTTATTAATCTAATTCTCGCTCATTTTGACTCTTCAATATTAAAGACACTCTTTGCCTTTTGTGTTTCTCGCCCCTCACTAGCAAGGAATAAAATCGGATGAAAAAAAGAAGAAATAATATATGACATATTCATAGAAAAAAGATTGTGTTATTCTCTCTTTTTGTTCAGCTGAATTGAAGAAAGAGAATAACGTGATTACTGCTTTGGTTGTTAGGAAAAAAAAAATAAAAAAAAAAAGTTTTGAATTAATTTTATCTCGTACTTACTTTTACTATCATTGAACCTATCACTTGTCTCCCTCCTCTCTTTCTTCTCATATTTGAAGGAAAGAAAATTTATGAAGAAGATTTGATGACTAAGCTATCATATTCTTTCTTCTCTCTAGGTTTTCTCTCTATCAAATGAAAAAAAATTTAGAACCTGTTTAGTTTGTAACTATAGAAATAATTTTCTGTTCTCAGAAGACTGAAAACTTTTGCTTGGTTCAATTTTCTGAAAACTCAGTTATAAATATGTCTGTTTTCAGAAAATAATAAAAGATTATTCTCTTAAAAACTATTTTCTAAATTCTTAATAATTATTTTCAGAATTTAAAACCAAACATGCCTCTACTCCTCTA
>JAOTQH010178535.1:0-14856 GCA_025631255.1 Cornus kousa
TATAAGCTACCAAAATTACACGTCAATTAAATCATCAATAATCAAATATTTAAATTAACAAACAATTAAATTAAAATCATTTCAATTAACAATTAATTTAAAATAACCACACGCTTAATCAATTAAGAAACCAACACACAAGTCACATAATTAAATAAAAATGCAATAAAAATCAAAATTAAATTCCCATTTTATCCTTTTAAAAGTAGGGGTATTACAGAAACTATGGCTGACAGATGGAATGCTTGATGGCTTTAACTTGATTGCTATAAACTCGATAATCTTCTCTTGAGCTGAAGGCTTCCTTTTATAGAGCGATCTAAGAGATGGATCAACGCTAAAGATTGTAGATGCTGCATAGATGGCTGAGATGTAAGATGCTTTGGAGATAAGGTTCATTGAATTATTACGGGACACCCTTATTTTTAAACTGTTGTCCTTTAGAAATTTGTGGCTTCAGAATCTCTTTTTTGATAGAATCTTATTTACAACTGGTCCCTGAAAGTGAAATCTACTGTGGAATTTTTTACTCTGGAGTGCTCTCTAGATTCTTCTGGCGAAATCATTATACTTCTAGCATATTAAATAGAATCTTTTCTTCAGTGCTGTCTGGTGAGCTGTTGTTTCCATCTGACGGACTATCTAACTAAGCATGTAGTCTTCTAACGCATTCTTCTTCCTTATCTATTATAGCAACAACTTCTGGTGAGATTTCAATTTCTGGGGAAGATTTGACAACATATGAGATTCTGGTTTTGATAAAAATCTCCATATTAATATTATGATTTAGAAATCTGAAACCATAGTTATAACCTGGGTTAAGCTGTCGGTATGCTTTATAATACATTAAATGGTCAAATGTTGCTGGTTCTATATGATTACGAAAATCATTAATATAAGAAGTATGTTGTAACTGGTTTTGAACTTCAACTGGTCCTAAATTAATATAGATCATATGTTATCCAAGAATTACAGCTCCATCTTTTACCCATTCTGAGGGAGTGCTATGGATTTGAAGGAGAATTGGACTTTCTGGCATGTAGTTTTGGTGCTAATGAGATTGTTCAAAAAGAATGGCTTGGTTTAAGTGATCGGAAAAATTAAAAACTTCTAAAACTTCTAATAGCATGTCTTTGGGTATGGTAATGCTATTGACCATTCCTAGTTCTAGGAGTTTACTTGCGGAGCCACATATGGTTTTTGTTGTGAAGCATGTCTTTCTGGTGATATCAATGGGACAATAGAAAATAAGGTCTATATCTAACAAAACTATGGAAGGAAGTGTCATAATTTTGTACAAAGCGTAGAGAAAGATAATGGTAACGAGATCCTTTGGGTGAACTATTGTTTCTGAGGTAGTTTTGGATATCAACCCATTCTTTGAATCCATCAGATTTTGCTTCTTCAAGGATTAGTTGTTTTATGTCTTCAGGAAAGAGCTCGACTTGTTGTTTAAGGATTTCTCTGTAAGTTAGGGAGAAAATGGTGGTGTGTGTCGTCGTGTGCACCAAAGTGGTGTGATAAGAATGGCCAAGTTTGAATTTATAGAATGCTACTACCACTACTAACTATTAAAGTATTCTTGGAATCAATTGTCGGATTAGTAAGTCGAATGTTCAAAAGATGGTTTGTTGATTGAATTATATTGCAATTTAAACTAGAGAAATGCAATGTAAAACAACTAAAACAAATGAGGTGTAGAGAATATGAGAGAGGACTCTTAGTTCATAGAGTTTACCACTAAGCATTACCTTCCTAGACATTCAATGTTTGATGGATTAGTGGGATTGTGTGTTGTTAATGAAAGTGTGTGCCATTAATTGAAATATTAGCATGGATGGCCAAGTAAACATGCATTGTCTAACCAATATAGTGAATAACACAGCATATCAAATTAAGCCATTAATCCTTTCATAAGCTCACAATTAATGCACACTCAACAAATTAGAGAACTATACCACTTGTATTCATAAGCATGAAATATCAAACAACAAGAATGGATTGTCTACCTATCTAAGAAAGTAAGACAATTACATTATAACTAAGCTAGTGACATGAAAATTAAACTCATTAAACTAAGGAGTTGGCACAATCCATTAAGAAATAAGAATGAACCATCAAATAAACTATAAGAGTAACCCATGTAAGCACCATGCCTATGCCTTGACCATCACTAGATTTATAATATCAATACACATAGACATGCATCAATGTCATAAAATCTAGAGATAAACACATAAACATCCATTCTAGCATATATACACATATGGATAGAATTAAATGATCAATTGAAAGTATTAAACTACACAAATCATTGTAGAAATAAGATTCATATATATAAGATGTCAAGACAAGAAATACAACACAAATCCCCATTAATTACAAAACATCAAAGTCTAGGAGGCATGTTTAGGGCTATCTCTAGCCCCAAGAGAATGGTTTAGCCACTCATTGATGTTGTCATCCAACCCTTAAGGGCTATCTCCTGGTAGAATTCATCCTCTCCTTTGGTTTTTTTGGTAGAAACCCTATATGGGTGGAAGAACTTTTCAAAAATGTATGTTTCTTTCTCTAATCTCTAGCCTATTCTCTCTCTAACTAACCAACCTCTTTACTAAAAATGGCAAAATTCCTTATATAGGTAGCTCAAATGTCACACCCAATGGTCAGACCTTATGCACTATGACCTCCAAATGATTGCACCATGAGCACACCTTCAATTTGGCTTGAAATCTATTTTTCATGTAACTTGAGGTAGTTTGATCTCGATCACATGGTTGATATGATCGATCAAAGTATGGCATTGCACTTTTTGGATAAGGATAAGGCTGAGATATTTTTGGGAAAAGGACAAAAGTGGTTGGTGAGGATCTATCGGATAAAAGGTTGGATCAATTGAATAGGAAATTTTCCTGAGGATAAGGACAAAGGGCTCGATCCATCATGGGAGGGTTGGAACAATTAGGGGGTGATCAATCATAGCTTGGTCCGATAGATCGTAGAGGTCTTTTTCACCACTTTGCTTCCACTTTGTTCCTTTCTTCCACTAGACTTGAGATTATTTCTTTTAATGCTCTAATTCAGTTGAATTAACTTATTTTGGGGATAAGTGCTTGAAAAGAAAAATGACATGAAATTAGACTCAAACAGAAAAATAAGATAGAATAAGGTCCCAGAACATTCAACATTAAGGGGTTTAAATGCGCACTTTTTAATGCTTATCAGAAGTTTGTTCTGATGATGCAACATGTGTGTAGATATTTTTACAATATATATTTTTATCAATTTCACAATAAAACTAAAAATATATATACTTTACTTTTGAAAAACTTGTTAGGGAAATTGAGTTTTTCAAAAATTAAGAGAGGGCCTTTTATTTATTGATCTTGATTCTTCTCTAGAAGTTAGTTTAATGAAAGAATAAGATCATGTTCATCACATAGAGTTAGCAAACTTAAAAAGAATCTTGAGGAAACCTCACAAATCTTCAAAAAAAGTGAATGTTCTCACTTATAAAAGCTTAATCTATAATCCTTAGGCTTCTTTCTTCCTTGTGTATGGATTTGCCTTTAGGAATCACCAATATGACTCCATGAGTGACCTTTAATGCATTGCTTGTAGGAGCTCCTTGAAGATGAGTATAATCAAACCTAAATTGTAAAGAGAGAAAATATTTGATTTCACACTCTAATGGTGCCTAAAAGCTTACTTATGATACATGTCATACATATATATATAGACTGTAATGACCTAAACTCGGGGGCCCAGAATGCTAACCGGGTCCTAACCTAGCCCAGAATGGCCCAAGGGTAAAATGGTCCTTTTAATCAATGCTGTACATTAGAAGTTGAAAAGAGGTCACAATGATCATCTTTAGTCTTATCGGTCCATGTATGAATGAGAGAACCAACCTTAAACACTAATCAACCCACTTAGGGTAAAAAAGGGTAACTTGGTCTTTTCAGACCATGCAATGTATCGAGGACTTTACGATTGTCATTAAGGTCATAATTAGTCACTTAGATTCAATTAATATTAAAAGAAAAAAACTTGGTTCCAAGTTGTTCATTTAGGGCTAAAAAGGGTAAAAATTACATTTTGGTCCATCCTACTTATAACCATATATCCTAGAGGCCATATGGAACCCACACGATGAAGCTCGGAGTGACCTGAAGAAGTAAAAAAGCAATAGCTAAGTTCTAATTATGAGTGCTCAGACACGCCCTCTGAGTGCTCGGAAGACACCTATGAGCGTCCCCTTGCATGCGCAGCCAAGTACAAGCCGAACGTTCAGACCCTTACTCCGAGCACTCGGGGTTCCCTAGAAAATAGGGCTCTTGCCCCTTTTATCCCTCGAAATTGATCCTGAACCTCTTTGTGGTCATTGTGACCTTAAAGTTCCTATTCTAACTCATAAAATGTATGAAACAACCACTCATTTACATTAAACATCAATATAAAAAAAATTAAAAAAAAATTCATATGAATTATTTTATAACCAAATCGTCCTAGGGTAACAACATGGCTAACGCTTAATTTTAAATGTCATTACATGCTTCAATTTACATCAAAATAGTCCCCGAAAGAATAAGATTACAAGTTTTAGGCTCTTAACACCTCAAATACAATGCTTTACAAAAGAATAGCTAGGACTAAGGATTGATTACAAAAGTCTACAAAAATGTGTAACTAGGCTTATGAGGGCCCTTTGTTAATTACGTCATTACCTTTACCTGAAAAATGGTAATAAAGGGGTGTGTAGAATGGCTCAGTAGGATGTGCCTAAAATGCACTCCTTAATGATCCTATGAGTCACATGCAAAGACGAAACATAAGAAAATAGGGGTCATGCTAAATTTTAAGGGAAATGAGCAACATAATCATTATTATACAATCCACACATAATCATTACATCGATATGCAATGCCAATGCAACGCAAATGTTCAACCCTTTTTCGAAAATCTTGAAACAACACATCAACCATCAAACTGTTAATGTAACCTAGCTTAATGCGACTCCCCGGCGCCATGAGAAAAGGATTGATTAACTATTCCTGACCTAAGACGACTCCTTAGCATTATTTGGGGTCTAGGTAACTTAACCAGGCATAAGCAGTGTAATACCCCTATATTTTATGGTGTGCTTGGTCATCGGTCACAACCAAATTGCAATGTGATGTGAAATGTGGCCAAGTTTGAATTTATAGAATGCCACTACCACTACTATTTATTAATGTAACTAGAGTGAGTAGGGATCATCCCATGGAAAATGAACGGTACTTTGGAATCAATGATGGATTAGTAGGTTGAATGATCTAAAGATGAATTTGATTTAATTAAACTAGTGGTTTAATTAAAACAATGCAAGTAAGTGACAATCTAGAATTAGAGAAAGATATATAAGAGAGAGGTCTTGGGGCTTAGAGTTCACCACTAAACTTTACCTCACCAAACACTAGCAATTGTAAATTAATGGGGAAATTCAAGTTGTAAAATGTGTGTGTGTGTCACTAATTGAAAACTAAGCATGGATGACAAATAAGCATAGATTATCTAGTGAATAGCACAACCTATCAAATGAGACCAACAATCATTCAATTAAACCACAATTAGTACACATACAATAATCTAGAGAAATGTATTTCTTGCACTTTTAAGTATTGAACATCAAACAACAAGAATGGATTATCCACCTGTTTAAGAAATTAAAGCTATTACACTACAATTAAGCTAGTGACATGAAAATTAAGCTAATTAGACTAAGGGTGTGGCAGAATCCATCAAGAAATAAATATGAACCGTTAAAGAAACCACAAGAGTATTCAATTAAGCACCATGCCTTAACCATCACTAGATTAACAAGATTAACACACATACATATACATCAATTCCATTAAATCTTGAGAAAAATACATGAATATTCATTCTAGCATACATAGACATATGGATAGAATTAAATGATCAATTGAAAAGATTAATCTATATAAATCATGTCAAAATCACAAGATCTATATTTATTCACGGTCAAAACATCAATTACAACTAAAATCCTCAAAAATACACAAAAGTTAGGTTTATGAAGCAAGCCTAGGGGCTATCTCTAGCCCTAAGAGAATGATTTAGCCACTCATTGTAGTGGCCATGGAACCCTCAAGGGCTAGCTTAGAGGTTGACATCTTCATCTTCATCTTTGCTTTCTTCCCAAAACCCTAGTTCTAGAGAGAAACTATTTTTATAATTGGTAAAAATATTTACTCTATGAATTCTACAATAATTTTTTCAATTAATCTATTACAAGCCTCTTTAAGTAGGCACCAAGTCAGAAATATAGCCTATGATTAGAGGAAATTCGTAGCTAGGAAAGTTAGGTAGAGTCCGACACGCTCGAGAATTAGACATCATATTACCAACAGCGATCTCGATCGATCGAAGATTTTCGATCGATTAAACACTTAGCTTTAATCAATCGAAGCTGATATGTCATCAAAAATATCTTTTTGGCTTTATCCAAAATGCTGAGCTGGCACTGCCTCATTTCAATCGATTGTAGCCATCTTCAATCTATCGGACTTCCTTCGATCGATCAAAGTTCCTCTGGTGCAATTTTCTTGACTTCTTTCCAATTTGCTCCTTAGCTTTAAAATTGAGCTAAATGGCTCTTTTTAGCCTGTTTGAACTTTATTAACCTGAAATAGGCAAAATCACAAATAAATACTAAGACATTAAAGTAAGATAGATGAATAGACTATAATACCCTAGCTTAGGTGTTAAAATGCGTCACATTTGAACACTTATCACACCCCCAAACTTAAATATTGCTAGTCCCTAGCAATGAACTATAAGGAAAAAAAAGAAATAAACATCTATACAACTATGAACTAGAAAGCAATGAAATGATAATGCCACTTTCGTAGGGAACACGATTGCATTTAGCAGATGTAACAAGCCTTTTGAACCCCTAGGTTGCCTTTAGTGGACAAGCGAAGTCTCGTGAGGTTTTCTAGGAATGATACCCATAAATATTCAGCTCTATATTACTAAAGAGGAACCAATATACAAAACAAGAATTGGGAGAAAACTACCTCAAGTATGCAATTTTTCAACCCTTTCCAAACAATCTCCTAAAATCTCAACATCAAGCGAACAAGTATGGTCCTCCACACATCAAGACAATGATCATGCAAATCAAAACAACTCTAGGATCCTTTTTGAGTGAACCGGTATCAAATATGTTGCTATCTAAGCCAACTAAAGAAATGATCACATTCAGCCTCAAACTAGCACACAAATCTAGTACTGATCATCAAGACAAAAAATGAACTTTTATTAAATCTTATTCAACTAGGTGTGCTTAATCTTTTCACTCAATTTTTTTTCCTAACCTAGAGGATCAAAGATGGAAGCATGGTGCAATATGTTGATCTATTAATCTTTCTAGCGATCTATAAGGTCGAGCGTTAGGCCAATGACTCCTAAACTGGACGGCTTTAGGGCATGTGGTGTTTAAACTCCCCTAAGGACTTACAAGCTCAAATCAACTAGGCTACAAATCAAGACAACATCTATCTAATCATTTCCCACTTCTCACCTTTTTGGAAAAATCCTTACTTTTTTTTATTTGCTTTTGGAACTTTTATTTTTATTTATTTTTTTAACCTAAAGTTAGGGCCCTCCACCTTTCAGTGCGAGAAATTCAGTGCTTGATGAGGCTAGAATCTTGGTTACTCAGTGAAAAAGGGGTTGTTATCCACCTTTATTTTCTTCCCTTTTTTTTTTCTTTTTTTTTTTTTTTTTTTTCATAATTGGTGGTAAATATATAGAAAAAAATAAGAGTGTAATTATAGGTGCACAGAGGGCATACCCTTAGTCAAGAAAAACAAAACTAGGGCTACTAATAGAAAGAATAAAGCTCTAATCTAGAATAAGGAAATAAATTCAACAAAATGAAATTAAGTCTTAAACAGCTGCATTTTGAACATCTAGACATTCCATAAGTGTATGTCTAGCAGCTGCATCTGGTGGAATTGCATAACTACCATGAAGTCTTGCATTTCTCTCCCTCCAAAGATGCCATAAAGTAGTAACAAACAAAGATTTCAGAATTCTAGAAGATCCATATAACTATTTCCTCCATTGGAATAGATCCCAAACAGTCAACATTACACCAAATTGTTCTATATCCCACCTGAGTACTTTACCCATCTAGGCCCAAAATGATTGAGCATATGAACAAGAAAGAAAGAGATGGTCCCTATCATCTATTCCCTGTTGACAATTAGAATATGTAGAAGCCAAATAAAATTTTTGCTTCTATAGATTGCACATAGAAGGCAACCTATCCAACATAACAAAAATAACCAAAACTGACCACCTTAGCCTAGCCTTATTCTAACACAGCCTGAACCACTGCATTTCCTCAACCCCATTCCTGCACCTGTCCCAAGTGTTCTTAAAAGAAAAAGATCATTTTACCCACAAATATTTTTCATTGTGAGTAAAGTTAAAAAGTAAATAAACTGTCTAAACGACAATAATTTAGGTCCCTGAAGCATCTACCAATTCCAAACTCCATTCAGAATTATTGCACTCAATGAAGTATCCCTAGGCAAATTTAAATTTCTTACCATCCTGTGCCCAATTTTAGCTATAACAGTCTTCCATGCACACCAAGGGTCCTTAAACAATAGGATAGACTGGCCATTACTTATTTGAAAACCACAATATTGCAACATCATCTCTCTGACTGCCACCATTGCTTTCCATATAACTGAATTAGACATCCTTATAACCACAGCCCAGTAATTACAATTAGAAGTATATTTATTTTTGAACCAAAAGATCCATAATCTATCTTTACTAGTTAAAAAGTCCCATACCAGCACACATTTGGAGGCAATCTGAATGCCAATTAATTTTGAATACCTAAATCTCCTTCTTCCTTAGTTCTAGTAATCATAGCCCACTTCAAAAGATATAACATTTTTACATACTCCTTACTACCCCACATGTAATCCCTTCACATCTTCTGTATTTGGTTAATCACAGCCATAGGGATATCAAAAATAAAGCACCAATACTGAAAAATAAGAGTGATTACAACTTTATTGAGTTCCAACTTCCCTACTACAAATAGCAAATTGGAATTCCAGTAGAAAATTTTGTTAGCAATCTTGTCAATTAGATCCTTGCATTGAAACTTCTTTAAACCAGTTGAGCAGAGAAGAAGTCCTAAATATTTAATAGGGAATGATCCCTCCTTGTATTGCAAAACCTTTAACAGACCAGACTTTCTTTTGATTGCTCTGGAAAAAATCACACTGCTCTTTAAAGGCCTCACTTATAAACCAGTAGTAGCCTCAAATTTCTTGAAAATACTAGCCAACACTCGGGCATTATGAATTGTAGCCTTGCAGGCCACCATAAGATCATCTATAAAAAATATTTGACATAAATGAGGCTTTAAAAGTTATCCACCTTTATCAAAAATGAAAGCTTTCAATGCACTACTAGCTCAATTGGGATATAATTAAATCATTAGTCAACAAAGCATTTACCCCCACAAATGAATGCCAGTGTGTGCCTGTGCTAGTGTAGAATCTTAGAATGAATCTCAAAGCAATCACAAAATTAGGATAATGTGGACCACAAATGCAAGCAAGATATCAATCTTTCAAAAAATTTACTCCTAAATGGTATCCACAAACATACAAGGAGTATTGGACTCTCAAGGCAAGTAATTTTTAAATTCTAAGTATTATAGCCCTCAAAAGATCAAAATCATGGCTCAAGACTCTCAAATCATACCACATACATGAAAACTAAGTGCAACATGAAATATATGCTAACACACCCCCCAAACTTAATCTATGCATTGTCTTCAATGTGCAAAGAAACAATAGATAATGGAAAGAGTATACCAAATGGGTGAAGCAAAAAGGACTCGGCAATGAAAGCTTAGCTTTGGAAGGCGCACCCCCAAACTTAAATTTTGAAAACCTATCTGAAAATAGTCACACTAACAACTATCAAAGCACATGCATCAATGATATAAATGAGAGGTAAAACTGAGAGCTAGGCAAAAATAATGACATCTAGCAATGTAAAGCTTAGAATATCCAAAACTAAAATCAAAATCCCAAAAATCCACATATAACAAGTAAATCTAAAATCAGATATCCAAAGATCAAAGTATAAGCAAATGCAGTGAAAGAAATAATATCCAAAGTATCCAAAACTAGTGCAGATATCAAGATAGTGCAAAAACATTTCAGGTAAAACAGTGTATCAGAATAGATAATGAGTAATAGGGAGAGAGAATGGTGGAATCAGGGAACAGGATTTGGAGTCATCATATCAGCAATGTGCTACAGCATATCAGACATCTCATTACTACGGTGATTGAGAGAATCTGTAAGGTCAGTCCTCAATGCTACAAGTTCATGCCTCACCTCAGCTACATCTGCCCTCAAGTAATTGGATCACCTGAGTAAATCATTATGTCTTCCTACTAAGTCGTTATGTCTCCTTACCAGATCATCGTGCCACCTCATGATATCCTCATGTCATCCAGTCATATCAGCTCTGAAGGAAATGAAGTCTATGTGCACCTGAGCGACCTCAGATCTATAGCTAGAATCAGTACTGGTATGGTGGGATCGAGTGTTGGTTTATGCTATTGGCTCGGTGGAAAGGATATAAGAAGGGCCAGCCTACTGAGATGCAGTAGGTACATCTAACTATGAGGTAAAACCTGAAGTGGTAATGCGATGCCTCTGTCTGGGAGGAGATTTATCTGTTGTATCCTCTGTAGCTGTATCTGCTACTGCTCATATTATCTTTTTATATCCCTGTTCTTTCTATTCTTAAAGTAAGAATTATAGGTCTTTGTCCACCTGGCCTGGTTATAGGCTTTCCTATCTCTCTCTGCATCAATCTCTGGAATTTCATTCAGGTCAAACTGATAACCTTGATCAAGGAGCAGCTGAGTAATTAAGTGGCCATAAGGTAAAGGCCAAGCTGCAGCTCTAGAATTATGCGTATGATGTAGATTCTTCTAGAACTTGTGAATAAGCTCCCACATGAGCACAGGAACAAAAATCTAATAGCTCTAACTCAAACAGTATAGAGCCTAAAAACTCCCCTCTTTCCTCTGAGTACCATAGCCTGATGGACAGGCATTGAGGTACAACATAGAATCAATAAACCAATAGCGAAGATCAATGTCAACCCAATCTGTAAATGTGTTGCCCTCAAAGGCAGCGTGTGGAGATAAAGTAGCTACCATAGTCAACTCAAAGGGAAAAGGTGGAGTACTAGGATATAATGGATCTTGAGAATCAACAGCCACTGGAGATGAATGGGGGCATTGGCAAATAACAGTTATGGCCGGGAGTGAAATGTTGATCTCCTGCCCGTCAATAGTGGTATACAGAAGAAGTCTGTCATCCTCATCCATTTGGAGGTGTTGGTAGAATAATGCAACCAACCGGGGATAGGCAACTATGTATACTGGTGTCATGATAGTGTCAATGCCCCTCCGAATAAGCTCATCATAGGACTGATTCGTCTGGTCGAAGTTAGAAAATAGATTGCGGTCGAATCTATACTTGGGCTCTAGCTTCCTACGAGAGTAAGAAACAATAAGGACCTCTCAGACAATAGGATGCTCGGCCTCCATAGAAGATGGCTTAGAATAGACTGTTGTAGATGCTGAAGATGAAGACGATGAAGACTCTGCCGCTGGAGGTGGAGGAGGAGGCTATTGAGCTCTATGTACTCACTTCCTAGCAAGAGTCTTTTATCTGTGTTGCATCCGCAAAAACAAGAACAAATTAGTGCACAGGTAGAGAATAAGGTAAGAAATTGATAAGAAAACAAAAAAGCATGCTTGAATCAAGTAGAAATTGAGAATAAACAAATAGGATTATACTTGTGCAAGAAATAATTAAGAAAACTTCACAGTTATCATTTAACATGCCTCAGGTAAATAGAATAGATTAAAGTACAATAAGCAATCTCAGATATGCAAAACAATACAGTGATGGCATAGGGGGTAGAAAAGTTATATTTAGAATATTTTGAGTAGAAATATGATTAATAGGACAAGCTAGGTTGTGATATGCATAAATGATGCAACGTGAATTCACAAACCCAAAACTCAAGTAGATGCTGCAATGATGTGACAAGTAGACCCTAGGATGACATCGTATCAATTCCTAAGCAAGAATGTCTACAAGTTCAAAAGTTACGATCAAATGGAGCAAGTAAGATAACATGGAGCATATAAGCATGGAAAATATCAACCTAGGATTCAAGAAGTATGCATGTCATATAATAAATACTAAGTGGAATGCACGATTGCAAAACACTGCAATCCAAAACATGTTATGACAGACAAGTTCAAGAAGGGATCCTGGATATGGTATACAACTAGATGGTATATATCTGAATGATGTACATATATCAACAAACTCCAGATAAAGAAATATTCCGTACTCCAATGTAACAAAATCAACTTCCTATGATCACTCATGGCGCATGACCCCCTTTAAGGCTTAAATAAAATAGAGAATGGTCAAAAACTGTGAATACAAGAAGCTTACTAGTGTGGAATCAAAATTAAGACCGGAAAAAACCTTGGTCATAAGCCCTTACTTGGCTCTCAAAAGTGGATCACAAGTATATGATATCAAGCAAATGGCATGTAAAGAGAAAGTTTTCAAGACAAAGCAAGCGGTTACATGGTATAACCTAACCAGTTACTTTAAGCTAAGTACTCGGTTACAAACTTCTTCCTAATCGGTTACATTAGTCATTATTTGGAAGGAGTCATTTTCTGTCTTAATGCATCTACTCGGTTACAAAGAATTTCCTAACCGGTTACATGGTCATCAAATTTGGGGACAGTGTCTCAGATAGTTTAACTGGACAGTTTTTTTACAGAATTTCTGCATACACCTTATTTTCATTGAAAATAGTTAAGTAAATGTCTTTACAGTATTTATATGTCCATTTACTTTAAGTTTATGATGTAAATAAGGAAGTACCCCCCATTTGGATTTAATAAAAAATATAAGAAAATTAAAATCCAACTAAATCAGAATGTAGAAATTAAGTTTTAGTACAAATTTGGATTTCTGACAGTTTTGGTAAAATAAATCCTCATGTAGACCATGTAGAATGGATGAAAAAATCCCATTAAATTAGTTTAGGCTATTTGAAGTATAATAAGTTATTACCGGGAAGAATTATTTTAAAATAATCATTATTTCAAAAATCCATTTTTCACACTTAGCTATTTTTCACACTTAACCAAAAACACAAATTTTCATGACGCGCATTCAGGGGTCCTAATGTCCTTTGCCAACTCATGGTAATGAAGGCTTCTCATGCCTTAATAATTGACCAATATGAATCATATAATTAATATGCATTGTCTTAATATTTCTAGCATAAGTGATGAGCAAAGCTTAAGTAAGCTTGAACCAACTAATTCTTTAGCAATGACTTCATGTGTAAATATATATGTATGAAGTGCATAGTCTATTTCTAATGAATATAGGAACATATGAATGATAATGGTGATATGCATGATCCTATAGAGATGAGCTTCAAATGGATTCATAAATACCTCGACATTGAATCATAAACACTCACCAACCTATCTACCCTTTCTTCATGCTTTGTCTATGAACATTTAAGCTTTAAGGTACTCTTGCTTTCTTCCTTTCTTTAAGTTGTTTGCTTCTTCATTGTAGTCCAAGCTGTCTTTGGATGGACTTTACATTTGGTTCCTTGTAACTTCAATTCTTCTTTGTATCTATTTCTTTTATTGATATGATCTTAAATAATGGAATACTTGAAATGATCTTTATAGCGTCATTGAGGTCATTCTTTAAATGTGAATAATCTATATAACACTCAATGTAAACATTAGTCCATAAACATCATTAATGGTTTGTTATCATCAAAACATTTAGATTGTCATTGGATGAAATCCTTAAGGTCAATAGTACCTTTGGTTATTTAGGTGATTTTTTGATTTTATGATATTTTGATTGTGATCTTAGGCAAGGTTTAGTCTTCCTTTAATATTATTGGAGTCAATACGTTTAGAAGATAAATCGTTTTTGTCCTTGATGATTGGTTGTTTAGTCATGTGGTAGTATGAATTGATTTTCACGGGGTTAGATTGAGAGACTGTGTTGTCTAAGGATTTAATGTGCTGGGTGATGAAAGAGAGCTTTTGTCTTGGGTTATGTGCACCTTTGGGGTTATGTTCAGTGTCTGAGATTTGATGTGTAGTATGGCCATGTGGTTATCATTCTTTTGAGGGTGTGTTATGTCATAAGCATATGGGTGCAAATGACATTGGATTGGGCCATTTTTGGTTGATGTTGTTGTGTGTGTTGTGTTGCGAGCAAGTGGGTGTAAGTGCCATTGGTTTGTGTGTTTTCTTTTAATTTTGGGATCGCTGATGTAGCGTGTTGTGTGGGATACTCGAAAATGTACTATGTAGTTATTATGGGTTGGCCTTTTCTTTCATCAAGACTGGATTTCAGGGACAAAATCCCTTTTAAGGTGGGAAGGTTGTGATGACCGTGACATCTTTTTCTTTTTTCACAATATTTATTATTATTATTATTAATTATTTTATTATTTTTATTTTTATTTCTTTTATTGTTGCCTTAGGGTTTTGTAGAACCCGAGGTAGGGTTTGGCGTCCAGAATAGGTTTCTGACAGTTTATGCATTTACTTTATTATTATTATTTTTTAATGCATAGTTTAATTGTGTAGCAAAGCATGCTAACTTATTTTTGTAATGACCCGGTCATTTTACCTGTCTCTTATACACA
>JAOTQH010178644.1:0-14855 GCA_025631255.1 Cornus kousa
ATACGGAAAGAAACGATAGTGTTTAAGTGGTATTTTCATAATTTTGAAACTGCCCATAATAATTAAAAAGAGAAAATTATTATTCCACTCATATCGTATTTATTTAAAAAGACATAATAGTAATTTTGGTTGTTATAATTTATCTACCCCTCTATCTATCGTATCCAAATAAGGATATTATTTTTTATTTTATTTTCTCTTCTATCTATACAAACATAAATAGAAACTATTGCTATAATTTCTTTTCTTTTTTCTCTCGTAGCTAATACTTTTTTTTTTCTTCCCTTTTCTCGTCTATGTATTCAAACAAAGCCTAAACCCAAAGGTGCTTATCTTATTCGGTAGACTATCTTTGATCCGATCTGAAAAAAGCCTCCTGTGTTTTTGGGTTGAGTTTTGCAATCAAACCCAGCCCAAACTCAAAAGGCCCCCCAAGACCAAAAAAAACCCAACCCAAAAGGCCGTTTAACCCGACCCGGATTGGTGAGATGCAAGCAGTTGCAGTCCTTCTTTGCTTCATCCATTTCGAAACCTACCATCTCCCTCTCTCTGCGCGGCGTGGAGAGTTTCTACATCGGAGCTATTTCGAAACTCAAATTCAGGTAACTGTTCCCTTATCATCGGACGTAGAAATTGAATTGTCTTTTGTGATTATTTTCTGTATTTTTCTCTTCATATTAAATCAATATTTTTCAATTTGTTTATCATTACAACTTATCTATTCTAGGGCTTGAATTTCATTGCTTAGATTTTCCGTTCCAGGGACCGATTGAAGGTTCATTGTTTAGATTCTCTGTTCGAGGGACCGATTGTTTACCCCTAATACTCTGTCCTTCCATTTTAGAATCTCTGTAAACTTATTTTCCTGTTTTGTACTTTGTTTGTGTGATGATTTATATGTGTGTGTGTATATATATATATGTATTTTTTTTCCTAGTTATGATTTTTATGTATGTACACACACATATTCTTTTTGTTGGTTGAGGTAGTTTTTAATTTGTTATTTTTTGGTACTTTAATAATCTGCGGATTCCATCTAGGTTTTGGATGTTATCATTTTTTTTCCCTTTTTCCTTCATCCCAGAATTCTAATTTCTTTCTTAAAATTAGGAGTTGGGGACATGTATTAGGAATGTATATTGTATATACCTTTGGGCATGTTTGCATTTATGTATGCATATATATAATGTGTGTTCTTCGTATCTTCACGTTATATTTGAATAATATCAATAATGTTTTTCATGTGTGGTCAAAATCATAATTTGTTTTATGCAAGGGTGAGTATGGAAAGATCTGGTGAAATGGAAAATAGTATGAAACTATAGTGAGAGGCTTATTTGGATATATAAAATTTAGGGTATCAATAAGGGAAGATTTTTTTTTTTTTTTTTTTTTTTTTTTTTTTTTTTTTTTTTTTTTTTACGTTTTTAAGAGTAAAGCCTATGCTTTGAGAACTAGTTCGAAATTATAGGCTACATTACCAAAGTGGGGTTTTGTTCACCCCATGTTTTGAATATCTGAAAAACTCAAACATCAAATCTAGGAATATGATTTTGAAATTACTGAAGCCCCTGATAAAAGCACTTGTAGAAATCCTTGATAAAATCACAACTCGTTTGTTCAGAAACAATAGGAGACACAAGACCTATATCTGGCAGATCTAAATTAGCATCTACTTATGTCATCTGGAGTCTACGTGACACGCACTCTCTGCAATCTCCCCTGTGGAGAAAAAATAAAAATAAAAAAATACTAGAAACTCCAGAAGTTATCCTGAACCCTCATTCATGTCTATCAAAAGTGCAGAACTGCTGGTTGAATAACACCTCAAAGCCTAGACTTTAGCTGTGCAATATACAGTTTTTTCAAAACAGTCTGAGGATCTGTTAAGAGTCCATCTCTTGTTAGATCAAAGGTCTCTCTCCCCCCCTTTATGCGGATGCTTGGTTGATACATTCACGCGTGTTAGTATTTTATATGTATGTATCTATAGTTTTTGTGTATTTATTTGTTTCATTAATTTAGCTAAATTTCTTGGTTTATATGTTATAGTAATTGTAATAGAGATCGTACAAGTGGTCTGGAACTGAATTAATATACACTGACCACATTTAAATTATTTGTGAAATGTATAGTAATAATGAAAGCTTTAAATTTATTTGAAAACAGGGTGCATTTTGTTTTAAAGTTCCATGTAAATTCCATTTTCGTCTTCTGTTTGTTTGCTATTTCTCCATTTAATACAAGGATAAGAGGAAAAAGTAATAAAACCATGTGATTGAGATCATTGAAGGATAAAAAGAAAAAGTATGTGATACAGTGACCTCTCATCGGAATTAAGTGCTTATAGTATCTATTTCTCTGTTAATTGATTATTTATTTTTCATTTTGTCTGAAGTTTCATAAATCATTTATTTCTTTTGGGTACAGGCTTTGGACATTGATCCAGCTGGTGGTTTTGAGGCAGGCAAAGGACATAATTATCTGTGTGAAGATTTGTTGGTTTCTTTCAATCTCCATCCTTTTTGGTTTGGTTTGTGTCTATTAAAACCATGTCGGTGACGGCAGGTGTTAGTGATACTATTATTGCCATTAGGGATAAGCTTAGAGGTAAAATTGGGCAAACAAAGGTTAAAAGGTATTGGCCTGGTAAGGCTCCTGAATGGGCGGATGATGCTGATGAAGATGGCGATATCAGGATGTCTAGGGCAGTGGCCCTGGAGAGAGCCTTTCCTAATCAGGAAGATAATGATATTGCAAGACGGGATGATCCTAGGTTGCGCCGTTTAGCTGAGAGTAGGATAGACAACCGTGAAGAAGTAAGAGCTGATCACAGGCGCATCCGACAAGCTGAGATTGTTTCAACAAAAGAAGAAGAAAATAAAAGACAAGAAAAATTAGATTTAGAGGAAGAGGATGAGGATGCCTTGGAGGAAAGGAGGAGGAGAATTAAGGAGAAGTTACTTCAGAGGCAGCAAGAAGAAGCTGCACTTCTTCCAGAAGAAGAAGAGGAGGAAGTAGAGGAAGAAGAGGAAGAGGAATCTGAGTACGAGACTGACTCAGAAGAAGAACAGATGGGTATAGCAATGGTGAAACCTGTTTTCGTTCCAAAGTCAGAAAGAGATACCATAACTGAGCGCGAGAGGCTTGAGGCAGAGGAGCGAGCCCTTGAGGAATTAGTGAAGAAGAGATTGGAGGAGAGAAAGGTGGAGACGAAGCAGATAGTGGTTGAGGAGATTCGGAAGGATGAAGAAATTCAGAAGAATTTGGAATTGGAGGCCAATATTGCGGATGTAGATACTGATGATGAAGTAAATGAGGCAGAGGAATATGAAGTATGGAAGGCCAGAGAGATTGCAAGGATAAAGAGGGACAGAGAGGACCGGGAGGCAATGTTGAAGGAGAAGGAAGAGATTGAGAAGGTTAGAAACATGACCGATGAAGAGAGGAGGGAGTGGGAGAGGAAGAATCCGAAGCCTGCTCCCCAGCCCAAGCAGAAATGGAGGTTCATGCAGAAGTACTACCATAAAGGTGCTTTCTTCCAGTCAAATCCAGATGACTGTGCTGCAACTGCTGGGGCAGACGGTATCTTTCATCGTGATTTCTCTGCTCCAACCGGAGAAGATAAGATGGACAAGTCCATATTACCCAAAGTCATGCAGGTCAAGCACTTTGGTCACAGTGGGAGGACGAAATGGACACATCTTGTCAACGAGGACACGACTGATTGGAATAATCCGTAAGTACAATTTTCCTGTTAAATATCCTTCTTTCCCATTTCTCTCTTTAATATAAAAGTACATGCTGTCTCATTTACATCCAAAAATTATTTACAGACAACTAAGGGTGCAATTCAGATTCCTGTTATTATATAATATGTTTTTATCCTGCACGAATACTTGAAGTGTCGAAATGCTAATTATTCACAATTGATAACCTACAAAGCTTTATGATCATGAGTGCCTAGTAGCAACCTTTTTTTTTTCCAACCTTTTCTTTCAAATAGGTTATATCAGCTTCTGGATCTAGAAAGTACATCCTTGGGTCATTAAGTTCAAATAGTACTACTGACGAGGCTTGAAATTACACGGCCACTCAATTGATACCGTCAATATTATATATCTAGAACCATGCCGGCTAGTCATTTAGTAAAGGGATAACATAAAATAGGCTGCATTTGTGATTCTAAATTTCTCTTCATTCATTATGTGCCTTTGACATAAGAAGTGGGAAATAATCATATTTTAAGCTTTTGTGTATGATTAAACTTAGATACCATAATTACCATTTTTTCAAATCTCTATATATGCGAATCTAAGTAGAACAGTAAAAAAAGGAATGACATCTTTGTTTACGCATAGGCAAATCAAATGAATATGTAACAAGAACAATATTTACGAAGAAATTATTTTTGTACATTTTGGAGCCAACATGCAAAGGAAAATATCAGTTCTGAGCCGTTGTAGTTACTAATGGGATTTGTGGATTCAATCTTTAAACTCTCTGCTCGTTGCTAAAGTATTTGTGGCATGACATCCAAATTTTGTTTCAATTTCTCGGCTCTTGCTACATTGTGACATGTATTATTTTATCTTTATTCCTAATCATTCTAGTTGCTAGGTTGAGTGATATCTCTCCTCCTCCCAAAAGGTTGAGGTACATGGTTGAGTCCGTGTTAAGTCAAGAGTGTGTGTTATTTTTCAAAAAGTTACCAATAAGTAAATAAATTAGATATAAAAGAAGAAAAAAACTGAAACCAAAGCTCTCTTCCTAACTGTTGTTTGTTGTAATGCAGATGGACATACAATAATCCTCTTCGGGCAAAGTACAACGAAAAAATGGGTGGAATGTACGCACCTATAGCAAAACCTAAGGGGAGCAAGAAGCTGAAGGATTGGGAGATGCGTTGAACAATTTGGTGCTGTTTTGGGACAAGTAGAAGTCCTTGTTACATTTATCTACATCGATTTCTGATAGGATTATCTGTTCCACTGGCCTTTAATTTTGATACATGTACAGGCTTGCTAGTATTTTTCCTCATATAGGAATAGGAATGTATAATTTCTGTTACTTGATGACGATGCACGTTTTTATATCTCTCATTCATGTGCAGATCAACATTGTGGAATTGTCTTCTCTGCAGCTCCATCACAATTGAGTACATTTTATAGTTTAGGATATAATCTCCATTGTGATGCGTTGGTTGCTAAATTTTTGTTTAGTGAGGTCCTCTCATCTCATTCCATCGGTCAGCCAATCAAAACCATTCCTTGCTTGTCCCCTCCCCCCCCCTTCTTCTCTCTCTCTCTATATATAAATATGTATATATATATATACGTACGTACGTACGTGTGTGCGCGTGCACGTATATATGTGTGTGTGCGCGTGTATATATATATATATATATATATGCACACATGTATATCTTATTTCTTGATAAACAGGAAGCTTGGTAGTGGTAGTCCACTTGCCTTGCATATTGGAGCAGTTAAAGAAGGGGAGGAGGAGCCTGTTAGTTTTGGCCCTAATTCAGTTCTTGTGGATTATGGTGATGGTTGGAAGTTACAAACTGTTACTGAAATAGTAGATTAGTAGGTGATTATCATTGAGTCTCATCAGTTCAATTCGCATTTGTTTATTATGCACAATGAATAAACAGTCAGATTATTATTATTATTATTATTTTATTTTTTATTTTGTATTTATTATATATATTTTATTATTATTATTATTATTTGCGTGCGTTGACTTTGTGTTCATTTTCTAAATTTTCTAGCAAGTAGCTCTTGGAAATGGGTGAAGTTCAATCATCAACAATGCATATCTCATTTATTACGGTATGAATTCTTATGTTATGTCAATAATTATGGGCAATTAGTTGTGGTAATTTATAGGAAGGTTTTGTATGCCTTGTGATAGCAAAAATTTATAGACTGTAATTGAGTGACTCTTGTTGCAATATGATTGTGATTTATTTGTGATCGTAATTGGTGAATTTTATGTATTGGTTGGTTTGAATCGAGGTTATCCAGTAATCCAGGCATGTGATTTGATTTGTTTCATACATGAAGGGGTACATGTATGAAATATACAAATTAGGAAATTGTGTTATGATAAATGGTTTATTGTCGATAATAAAGGGTTTATCCTATAGTTAATTATGCATAGAGGGGTTATTCCGTAAATTGACTTAGCAGTTAATCATTTTTTAATTAGAATTCAGCTATTTTAGTGGAGTTCAGAATAGATAATGCGCTAATTAAAATTGGGTCAATGGAGAATGACCGGGTCAACTATCAGCCCATTGGAGCCATGAAGGAATGGGTCCAATGGATCCTCATTCCTAACTCAATGGGATGATTTAGGCTGGAAATTTGGTTTAGCATTAGATAGTACCTGATAATCCATTCTTTTGTTTTTGAATTTTCAGAATTCGAACAAAGATATAATATAGCGCATTTGATATAATGATATCGATGGTTTAGACTACATAAGGGTATATTCATTGACGTATATTACACTCTTCCAACTGAGCTATATTTCTCTGATGTTCTCACGAGCGTGAAATGTTTTCACAGAGGGATATAGGTTTGATTCCATAAGGCAAATGAAGGACAAAGAGGAAATCAACAACATACAAGGAGGAGAAGGGCTTAGGGTTTAGAATTGTTGCCTCTCTGTTGTTGAAGAACTGGTGTTCTGAGATTAATTCAGATCTCTAAGTTATAAGGTGCTTTTAACCCCATAATATTATGAGTCACAAATACCAAAGACGAATCTAATTCGGGACGGTGGTAGTATTCTACATCATGCCTTCATATAAATATATGATATTATCTCTACAAATAAACGAGCCTCTCTGGTTTGTTCCACGCTTCCAATAAAGTAAATAAATAAATCACAGATCCAAGCCGAAGCCAACCCAGTAACAAGCACAGACGTCATCATTGATTTATTGGTAACCCTCCCAAATGATTGGTAACACGGCAATAGCAAAATTTACAGCACCTATTTATTTACATCATGGAAATACCTTTCTATTTACACGGAGAAAAAACATTACTTTTGAAAGCAAGAAAAGCGCTTTCAAATCCACTTCAAATATACTACTCCTAAGGAACTTGATGCAGGGCACAAAATTTACATCAGAATTTGGAGCAGAATCCAAATGGGAGTAAAAAACTTCTCCAAATTGGAGGGAAAAGAAAAAAACTTTTCCAAATATTTTAATTTTTTAGTTGAATGGTAAGCTTAAAAACTATTCCAAATTGATTGGTGTGATTGGGGTCTCATTCATTAGAAATTAAATTTGCAAAGGAACAATGTATAATTAAATTATGAGTAAATTACGCTCCCTCTAGTTAAGGTGTATTACACTTATCTCTTCTATTTTTTGAATAATGACACCTACGTATCCTTTTAGTTGGGAGTGTACAAAAATTTGTTGGAATTGTGGAACCGATAAAAACCGTACCAAATCGTCGCTTCAATTCGGTTCTTTTAAGGTTTAGTTCCAGTTTCAAAATAAGGAACCACTAGTTTACAATACCCGTTCCAAGTCCATTACAACCAAACCAAATCGCAAACTATATATATATTACAATATTAATATACAATAATATAAAATATATTGCAAAGATAAAACTACACAAAAGTACATAACAATATGTTTTTTTTTTTTACTACACACAAAGATAAGGCTACTGTCAAATGGTTTTTTCTTCTAAATTTCATATTTGTTTTATTTAAACAAGATAATGACTCATTTGCTTTTAGATTACAAATATATTTTATTTCTTGGTTAAGAGGTTTATTATTGCCTATTTTATTTTATAAACTTGTATTTGCTTTGATAAGTCAAATCTATATGATTGGTGATGAGTTTTTGAGTTTTTATTTTTTAGGTAAAAAAATAGAAAAAAGAAACTGTTGTTTATAGTCGAACTGAATTGGTCTTTTATGGGTTCAGTTCTTCAGTTCAGTTTAGTTCCAAGTCTTGATGATTTTAGTTCCGATTTTCATTTTTAGTAATAATTAGAATTCGATTTAGCCTGGAACCATACCCAACCGAACTCGACCGGACCATGTGAACCCCTACTAGTCACATTATGCTTAACCTCAACAAATGTACTTCTAATATCTATATATGTTGTCTTGTGAGCTTAGTCCTTTTACTCAAAATTTTCTAGAGAATTTTTGAATTTCTAGTAATAGTTTGGAGCATTTATGCTTTTGGACAATTGGGTTGGTTGTTGAAACATTTTTAGATAGAGGAGTCTTGTACAACTAATACACTTCCATTTTTCTTGTAATGGTTCTTATTTCAGTGTATTTATAAACAAAACCAAGACTGCTTAATTTCTAGTTTGAGAACCATCACATATTTTATTGTTCTCATTTCATGTTCCATGGTGTTACAATGCAAGACATTTATTTTGAAAATCGTTATCCCAATGTTGCTTCATGTCTTTATCTTCAATTTAATTTCTTATTAGGTTAGTTGCCCGTGCTTCATCCATCTTATATCATGCGAATACATGGTATTTATTCAGCGATATCCTTGTAGTTTGTATGTCTTGTCAAACAATTTTGAGTGTAGAGCTTGTAGAGTTAATTCCCTGCCCAGGAAACCACCTCAACTGAGGTATGGGTTGCCTCACAGACGTGTTTTATCACTTGAAAAAAAAGTATACAGTTATTTATTCAGTAGAGTATGAGCTGTCACATGTGTATAGTAGTTAGATTATATTATATAGTAGGATTTACCAAAGTTTTCTTCTGTATTATGTAGCGTCTTCGCCTACCACCCATTATCATATATAGTATTATCATGTATATGGTTTACTTGTTCTCCACTCATCCTCCCATAACTTATTCTATATAAATCCCTTTGTATTATTGTATTATTCACTCGATAATATATAAGTTTTCATATATTCTCTCTCTTTTTTATCAGAGGTCCTTTACAATAGTCTTCGCTAAATATAAGCAAGACTCCATTTGAACCAGTTACTAGTTTCATACTTCGAGCTACATAAAAATAAGTATGAATTGCAACATTAAAAATGTAAATGTTGATTTTTTTTTTAAATATATATATATATATATATATGCATAAAAAAATATGATTATATATTCCCTCCGTCCCAAATAGCACAGTTAACAAAACAGACAACTATTTTGGGACAGATGGAGTAATTTATATGGTGAGTATTTGAGAATATGATCTATTCATTACTCACTTTTGATATCAATTCAAAAGTGAGAGAGAATTTTTTTTTATTTTTTTTTTTATTATTATTATTTTTTTAATCTCAACTCAAAAATGAGAGATTTTTTTTATTATTTTATTTTGCAAGTTGGAACCAAATCTCTGAATCAATTAATAAAATTTGGGGTAAATTATATATCGACAACATGAGAGTTTTGTTAAATTGATTCATAATATTATATACTCTAAATAATGTACAAAAGAGCAATTTAAGTTAAAAAAAAAAAAAAAAAAAAGGTTCAGGCTACATAAGGGTATATACATTGACGTATATTACACTCTTCCAACTGAGCTATATTTCTCTAATGTTCTCACGAGTGTGAAATGTTTTCACAAGGGATATAGGTTTGAAGGACAAAGAGGAAATCAACAACATACAAGGAGGAGAAGGGCTTAGGGTTTAGAGTTGTTGCCTCTCTATTGTTGAAGAATTGGTGTTTTGAGATTAATTCAAATCTCTAAGTTATAAGGCGCTTTTAACCTCATAATAAGATACTTATGAGTCACAAATATCAAAAGCAACATCTAATTCAGGACAGAGGTAATATTATACATCATGCATTCATATAAATATGCGATATTACCAAAGACGACATTTAATTTGGGACGAGGTAGTATTATACATCATGCGTTCATATAAATATATGATATTATCTCTACAAATAAACGAGTCTCTCTGGTTTGTTCCACGCTTCCAATAAAAATAAATAAATCACAGAGGTATCCAAGCCAAAGCCAACCAAGTAACAAGCACAGAGGTCATAATTGATTCATTGGTCAAATGATTGATATCATGGCAATAGCAAAATTTACAGCACCTATTTATTTACATCTTGGAAATACCTTTCTATTTACACGGAGAAAAAGAATTACTTTTGAAAGCAAGAAAAGCGCTTTCAAATCCACTTCAATATACTACTCCAAAGGAACTTGATGCAGAGCACAAAATTTACATCAGAATTTGGAGCAGAATCCAAATGGGAGTAAGAAACTTCTCCAAATTGGAGGGAAAAAGGAAAAAACTTCTCCAATTAATGCATGAATTGTTGGTATAACTTGATCTCTACGTGTCTAATTGGTGTAATAAAATTATTAACTAATTTGTATAATTATTAGGAAATAATTTGTATAATCTTCAGATGATCTATGACGGAATTCTGTACAAAATTCTGAATAACAGTTCGAAAATTCTGTTTTCGACTAGATAATAGCTTTTTTGGGTGCAAACAATCTATTGAGAAAAACCCACTAATTTAAGCTTGTGAACCATGTCAGTTTTTTTGCCGAAAACCATCATTTAGAGTTCCAAAATTACGTTTTGTAATTGTTAGGAAGGATCGTAGTTCGGGGTGCATAAAAGAACTATGGAACCGGAACCGGAGCCGTGAGAACCGAAAATTAGCGAAACCGAAATCGTGAGAACCGGAACCGAATTTTCGGTTCTCATTGCTTCGGTTCCTAAAATAAGGAACCGTTGAGATCGGTTCCAATTCCGGTTCTTGGCTCACGGTTGTGGGCCTAGTACTAATAGCCCAAGTATAATTATATAATATATATAGATCAGTACTAGTAGCTATATATATTATATAATTATACTTGGGCTACTAGTACTGGGCTGTGGGCTATGCAATTTATTAATTTATCAGTAATCCACTAATCCAGTATCAGATAGATAAATATTGGATAAAATAATAAAATATCAAAAATTAAAATCACAAATTCAAAACTCAAAACTCAAAAACCAAAACCAAAGTTCCTAACCTTTCAAGTAGACTCACTCAGGGGCTCCGCCTCCCCTCCCCTCCACTCAACCTCTCGACCCTCTCAGGATCTCACTATCTCAAGTCTCAACTCACTGGTCTCTACTCTATCTTCTCAGTACTCAGAAATCTTCGAACTCACCTTAGATCACAGTCTCTATCTTCTTAGATCAGGACTCACCTCACTAATTCGTGGATTCGGTCGATTCGGTCTCTGTCTTCTCAGATCTTCAGCTTCCGGTCTTAGTTTGGTAGGTATTTCGTAGCTCTCGTTTCTGCTCAGATCCATCTCTCTCTATATGTATCTATGTATGTGTGTCTATTTTCTGGTGTTTCAATTTGAGTGGTTTTGAGGTTGAAAATAGTGACTTTTATAAAGTCTAAAGGATAACATGGTGTGAGAGAGCAGAGATTGATGGATTACAGATTCGCATGAAAGAGTGAAAGCTGAATTTTCAAAGTTAAAGGGAAAATCAAGAGAAAATGAGTAGTGGCAAATAAACTGATAACTTAGCCATCTTAGCATGCATAAACCTTTTATCTCAATCTCTTTTGTGCTTAACCATAACTCTACTTGGGGGTTTAGGGTTTGATCCATCCATCTTGTTCATATATTTGGGAGTTTAGGGTTTTTCCATCAATTAGTCCTTTGGTTTGATTTGGGTCCATTTCGATTTCTCTCTCTAGTGAATGATGATCGATGCTTTCTGTGTGAGCAGCTACAATGGAAGAGTCATTGCTGTTGTTGCCAAATGATGTTGGATTGTTGAATGTTGATTCAATTTTTTTTTTTTTTTTTTTTACTTTTTTGTAATTATAATGGAGTAACTGAATTTCTGGATGTAATATATTTATATTGTGTTTATTTATGTTATTGTATTTGGATTTTATTTTTTTTAAGGGAAATTAAAATAATATTGAAAAAGTCAGCTTGGTCGACGGTTCCATGGAACCGAATCGGAACCGAACCTTTTTCCCGGTTTGGTTCTACTGCCCACAGTTCCGGTTCTGGTTTCATTTTTTAGGAACCGTTGAGAGCGGTTCCAATTTCGATTCCAGCAAGAACCGTAAGAAACCGAACCGTGTGCACCCCTAATCGCAGTATTTTTGTAATTTTGTTGGGGGATGAAACGAAGTCGGATTGTCCTCATATTTTAAATTTGGTTGTTTTTGTTGATTATATTTCTTATTCTATTTTTCCAGAATTTTAAGAGATACTTTACTTTTAGGCTTATTTTCGAAATTGCGTTCGTCGTACTAAAATTCGATAAATTTTAAATGATGAGTTAAATATAGGGTGTATGTTTGATAAATAATATTAATCATATTAAAAGTATACTAGGTATGGTATTAAAATATAATAATCGTAGTTGGAGTATATAGTATAGTATAATAAACGCTATTAAGCGTAATTATTCATTCTCATTGATAAATGATATTTATTATGTTATTGTTATTATTGGATATTTTGATAAATGATATTAATTTTATTACAAATTATGTTAATCAAAATGTGATTTATGAATAATATATTAAATTATAAGTTGTTTATTTAATATTTATATTGCTTTAATTGTTATAACAATTGTAATGGATGATTTAAATGATTATAATCATGTTATTACATTATGTTGTGATCTTATATATATATTTGATCTTTATATGTTATTTGTTGGATTGTGTGGGAAATATTGTCAAGATATGGTTTCAGATTTATACACCATTTTCAGGATATGGTTGTATATTAAGGGTGAACTGGCTAATAAGTTTAGACTCATTCCTTGTCATGCCATTGTCAGGATATGGATGATGGATATGAATTTTATTATTTATTGGATATATATATATATGTGTGTGTGTGTGTGTGTATGTACCATGATATGAGCACGAGTTCTTAGGATCGATGGTTAGGAAGGCTATATTGCCCCGGGATGCGTTGCTAGATATAGATGATGTGAGCATGCCCTAGTAGATGAGGGTACTCATGACTATCGACGGGTTTTGCATGATGCTTAATATCAGGATGAGTTTGAGAGTCTTTAGTGTGTATCTATATATATATTGATTATGTAGCTACTGCATGAGTTGACTAGGATGTATTCGTTCATTAGGTCTCTGTGGAATGTAGTAGAAAGAACGTGTTTGTAGGTCAGACCCACTATTTATTTTTCAGGTCCATGTCAGTATCAGGTGTAAATATTGTTCGTGTAGAGCAGAGACCAGTTATCATCACTCTTCTAGTCATCTATGTAGGATTCTAGTTTATGTTTTCAGTATTCAGATGTAAACAATTATTATTATTATTTATTTCAATTTGGGATTTTATAATGGTCCACATAGTATGGATTCCCGAGTTGTTTTTTGGAAGATTATTGTTATCATAGGAGATTATTATTTAATGAAATTTATTTTGAGGATTTAATTATTATTTTAGTTTTTCTTTCAGTATTTTATTTATTCTTTATTTATCCTTTTGTATTATGTGTTCGTTTATTACCACCTGACCAACCTACACTTGAAAATTCGGTGGTATCACAAACACTAAGAGTTAGGGCTCTAAATGAGCCGAGCCGAGTAGTAATGTGTTTGTGCTTGGCTCGGCTACGTTTAACAGGGCGGCTCAATAAAATTGGTGGCCATGAGTGACTAGAGCGTCACAGACTAACTTCGGCTAAGGTTTGAAACTTTGAATCCATCGTGTTAAGGCAGTGGAATCTAGAAAGTGATTAGGGTTAGATACAATTATGCTTATATAGGTGGGCTTTGGTCATCTATGGGCTTAAATAAGTTGGATATTCTTTTGGGTTTAATTCAGTTACACCCCTTGTACTTTGTCCAATCTTCAAGGAGACCCCCCTCACATTTGCAAAAATTCAGTTAAACTCCCTACTTTTTCTGATACATATCAGTCTCCCCCCTCGGTCAACGGTCAAAGCTGGCCAGAGACACTTTTTGCCTATATCAGAAAAAAATTATGTTTTAATGCCCAAAATGCCCCTAAAATGTTCTATTTGGCTACAAACATTAACAATTATGTTTGGTTTCTGGTTATAAAGCAATTTTAATGCCCAGATTGCCCATAAAGTCCATATTAATGCCCATATTGCCCCTCAAGTCTCCAACGGTCATGTTTGGCACCTCTATAAATAGGAAATAGCTGCATATCAGTACAATATCTTCCTCTTTTCCTCTCTTATATATTCCTATGTAAACTGATGTCTCAATCAAGAGTAAATAGTCGTGAAGGTAAGGGCAGAAATCCAAATTATCTCCAGCAAATTAGAAATAAAACCCAAAAAAAAAAGACATAGAGGAAACGAAAAAGGAAGAAATTATTAAATCATTCTCGAAATAAGACCCAAAAAAAGACATAGAGGAAACGAAAAAGGAAGAAATTATTAAATTGTCCTCGTCTATTTGATATTTGGTAAATTAATTTAATGAAAGTCATCGATCACAACATTTTGTAATACCTATTTTCTCAGGTCATGATCTATTTGATACTATGTGGCCTAATTTAAACTAATTTAATGAAATGCTGTGAATTAATTTTCTCATGTCATGATTTATTTGACACTAAATAAACTAATTTCTCCAATGTTGTGATCCGAGTTCCAACGCGTGGGACAAAGGTTGATCATTTAATCATTAAAAAATGCAATCAAGATCAATCAAACTATAGTTATTAAATTTATAGAGCTCAATTGTATTTAATTAACAATCCTAAACTAGGACAAATCAAAACCCAAGTTAACCTTTTTCTATTGTCTCTAGCCAAGCGATTTTTATCCATACATGTCATAAATACATTTTTAAAAAAAAAA